>JARJEC010102942.1:0-12690 GCA_030264575.1 Tachinus sp. AB-2021
TATATATATATATATATAATCTTCATAGCTGAAGTGTAAAATATGGCTAAATTGTGGTTTTAATACTGGAGATTGAAAACTGTTACTACAGTTTACCTTTTTATGCAATAACCTGTTTATGATCTACTTATTTAAAAATATTTATCATTTAATTTTGGATGCCGATCGGACGGAATGTTTTTATATTATAATTTGATAATGTATACTATAAATAAATTATTCGCATAAATTTCATTGCTCATTTAGTATTTAATTTGAGTTTAGTGCATGGGTTGAATATGAACAGAGTCATAGCCAGGCTGAAGGATTTGTACTACAGGTATATTTACATGATATAAATAGCCAGCAATTGTTACACTTCTTTTCCATATTGTTTCAAAATATTTTTCCCAAGGCGGTTTTACATTCAATTTTTTGTTTTCTTATAACAAGAATTGCAGCTGCTTTTTCCGTTCAAGGCGGACTATTATGAGTTTCGCTGCATGACAAATTTGCACCTACTATATCTTTATAATATTATTACGAATATAATAAGGCGGGATATAGTTTTCAGCGGAAATAATGCAGCTAAGAATGAAAACAAACTTGTATTTTTAGCAGATAAATGTATTACATTACATGGGAAACGACCTGTAGCCGTTCGTCACCTTATTATTTTGCGCAATTGTATAATATAACCATATTATACAATTGCGCTGACAGATGAATGTATAATAAAAGTAAATTTTGTTTAATGGCAGTACAAAATGATTGTAAAAGTAGTCCTAAAAGTATGTTTTCTGTTGTTGACATTTAACCTTGTTGACTAAGCAATAACGTTTTAAAAATTACAAACAACCAACTGTAATTGTTATTGGCATCAAACATTTCTCATAATAATATCCTACATTTAATTCGATACGTTAAAAAAATCGAGGCTGTACACCACAAGCATATATGAAGTCACGATCGCCAAACTGCCACCCAAGGAGCAACAAACATTAATGGACTTTCCGATGGACTCTTTCACAAGCAATCGTGTCTTCGGAAGATCTAGATACTAATATAACCAATATCTTGTATAAACCAGATGGCTTATCTTCAAACTAACTAAAAAAGCTTAAATGGTATAGATTGGCCGATACGCATCAACCTATGATATATGTTATAATAATATTCTCATAGCATAACATTTATAACATTAGAAATATATTAAATGGATAATTAATTCTCTAAATTATATTTTTGTTATTTGTTAAATTTTATTGCAAAAAAAGCTTATAAATTTTTATTTTACTTTCAGTTGTCGACCTGGATGGCGAGGGGAATCATGTGATCAATGCGAACCGTATCCCGGATGTAAACATGGTTATTGCAACGGATCTTCCTGGCAATGTATATGTGACACAAACTGGGGTGGAATCTTATGCGATCAGGGTAAGCACTACAAAAAACACTTGTCATATGTTCTCGACTCAACCACAATAACTAGTGAATTTAAAAATTAACATTTGGCACATTATTAAAACGCACATGTTACCGCCTCACAAATAAAAACATAAAGAACGCCCTAACAACAAGAAGGGTTAAAATTATACAATTCGCATTTAGCTGGGCATAGTGATTACAATCAAATAGGGAACATGATCAAGTGTATTATTATTCCTGTTCACTATCCGGAACAAGCTCATCATTACAAGCTCCCTTTGCCTATTGCAGCAGTTTTTTATATTTTGATGAATGATAGGGATCCCCTTGGATTGCTTTTTATGGGCTATTTTTTTATAGAGCATTTGGACAAGTGCACCATCGGACACGGTATATTAATTCCTGTTTTCTAGCCACTTATTGCATCTGTTAAACTCCCATTATTTTTTTACTGTTTTATAAAGAATTTTCATGCTTCAATTTTTATAAATAAAGTTGTCACATAGTGCATTGAATAGCTCCCAGGGGTGATTTTTATTATACTTTTTTCTTTCACGCCTGAAATGTGGTATTCAAATGGGCCAATATCATCAACCAGGAATGATTCATACATTTATATTTGTATAAAATGTTTAATCATCATCATATTTTATTGCAAATTATTTTTGAATATATTGATAATTTTAAACTCAACAAATTACTATATATACTAAAACTAAATAAATTGTACCTGAAAATTGATTCAATTTTAGTACATATATCATAAGGGAGTATTTTAAAAGGTTGCTTTGTGTTTACAGCAGGTGTTCGAGTGGCACTTGAAAGTTTAAAATTATATTGTCATCTGTTGCATTTGGGGACCAAACACAAAATCCATTCAACACTGAAATATACCTATATATATATGGCCAAGTTGACATTTATACAATAATAATGTAAACTCGAAACTGCGGTTTATTAAATCATTGTTTGGTAAACTAGTAGCCATACTATTTACTCATTTTTATAAACTTTTAAATAAAATAAAATTTTTAGAAATTGCAACAGCTAGCTAAACATTTAGTGCTGGAATAAATGGGTAGAATATAATAATATGAAGCAGCAAACATTAGATTAATTACTTAAAAAACAAAATTATTCATATATGACATTGAAAATAATAAAAAATTATGAAAATTAAAAATATAAAGACACAAAAGAATAAATTGAATTAATATAAATACACAATCAAATGAATATTAATAAATTCTATAAACTAAATGAAGACTATGCCATTTATTATTGTTGATAAAAATATTATCGTCCAAAAAACGTCAACGAAGTACAAGATTAAAAATGAAACTACTTTGTTTTTATATCACGATTTACGATCACATCGTGCAGTTTCGACAGAAACCCAGTCTTCATCAGACTTTTCAGAAGTGTTTTATTTTTATCTTGTATTATCACATGGCAACGGTCGATTCTATCAATTTTATTCAAGAATATGTGCTATTTTTGTCCGATTTTTTTTTTAATCCGGTTTGTGATATTATAATTGACGAGTATAGAGAATACTTACAAAATACAAGTTTTAAATTAATTCTTACTAAAAATGACATTTATAAAAATTTTACTAATAAATTCAATTTATGGCAGAAGTTTGATTAAAATTGTATTTTGCGATAATGAAAAATATCTAAAACAATGCTATTTTATAACAAAAAAAATAACAAAAAATATTGTCCAATGAGAAATTTGCATCATAAACTTGACTGAAATTATTGCAATTTATAACTACTAAAAGTTGCGAATTATGCAAAAAAAGTAGGAAAAACTAAGTTTAAAAATATAAAATTATATAAAAATCGCAATTGCAATCTTTTTAGTAAGTTTTTAAATGTAAAACCAAACCGTAACCGGAAAGATCTGCTCTAATTTTCTTGAGCCCCGTATATTGAAAGACAAAATACTAAATATTTGAAACGAACCGAATAGTTTGAACCGGTTTTTAGGGATTTTTTGTTTTTTTTCTGTTGTTTTAATTTAAACATTACATTTTTAACAAATTTCCATACAAGTAAAGCCCCAAATTTATAGGAAACACATTAAGCTATGACAAAGTTTTGTTTACACTGCATTTATAAAAATACGCGCACTATGCCGTGACCGAAACCGAGCTTTTTTGAATCAATGATTTTTATAAAAATGCAATTTTAAAATAAGAAATATAAAAAAGAACCATTTGTGACCAAATGTTACCAAAATTGATGATGTTTTATTATTTAACATTCAACTTAAAAATATGTATTTGTTAATTAATTATAAAAATGGCAAAGAAATTGTTTCATTGTATCATTTTGTTGCTGCTTAATGATATTTTTGGGCATATTTGAGTACACTCAACCTTTCAAAAATGAATACGTTTCAAACGTTTATTAGAACATAAAAGTTTCTGTACAACATTAAAGTAATTAGTACCACTTTTTTATACACTTGATGCAAGCCCATTGAGATTTATAAGACTGTAAATCTTGGACAAAAAGGAGGAAAATTCGTGTCCACTGTTTCATAATTAAACACGAACGTAAAGAACTGTAAAATTAAAACATAATTTATTAACAACATAAATATGGTATATGACCTTATAAATTAAAAGCTATTTTTTTATTATTATGATAATAAATGTGTATTACGAAATGGTGAGGTCGTTTCCATATTTAAAATGTATCCGGTCCTTTACCACTACAACACCTGTATCAAAATCCCACGGTTTTTTATATTACTTCTTCTCTGCTATTGCATCTTTTGATCTTTTTCTACGCACTGATTTACACACACTAGTGACAGGTGTCCTTTAAATCTTTAAATATCTTTAAATGTGTTCCATATAATTCAGGATTTTTTTTAAATTTCAGATTTGAATTACTGCGGTACTCATGAACCTTGTCTGAACGGCGGTACATGTGAAAACACGGCTCCTGATAGATACAAATGTACGTGTCCAGAGGGGTTTTCGGGTACTAATTGCGAGGTTGTCGATAATCCTTGTGCACCAGCTCCTTGTCTGCATGGAGGCACTTGCATGGAATCGGGAGGATCATTCAGTTGCGAATGTGCCTCTGGCTGGATGGGCCCAACATGCAATATCGGTAAGTACCAATTTAATTATAACGAAAGCTCTTATCATTATACCATTTAATTAATAATTGGTAGTGCTAATTAAAGAAAATACCGGCTAGTTTATATACAAACCGCGACGAATAATTAGTAATTAAAACGTCGAATTGTGTTTGATAAAAATGGTAGTGTTATAGCTGTCGACATATTCTCATGTGCTAATGAAACATCAAACTTTTAATTACAACTGATTAATTAGATTAATTATATGTGTGCTCCTTTATGAGCTGGTAATAAGTGTTTTGCTAATTAGCGAAGATGGGCTCCGGTCGTACCTTGTGAAACGTCTCAAAAAATGCTAAAGGTATGCGTTATATCTGTCAACTCCTGATACTTGACTGACTAAAGTAATCTGGTTTGGTAGCAAAGCACAGGTCTTCAGCTAATCTTAAGTACTTACTCCATTAATTTTTTTTAATTTATTTACTGCAGTCGGTACCTTTACACAAATTATCCATTCTAAATCATTCTTTCATAAATTTTGAAATCTGATTATTGAGTAACCTAATATACAATAGTAATAATTCTATCCAATGTACGCCGTAAAATGATAATTACGGCCTATGTAAATCTTAATTATAATCGAAAATGCTCACTGGAATAACGAATGGTATTTTTGTAATTACTTTTCTATTAAATTAATTAAGACGGAGGGTGTTATTAGGCGATAACAAATAATTGCCTCTTGATATTAAGTTACTCCTACATAGAAATCCAATCAAATACTCTGCTTGAATGAATCCGTTTTATGGTGGCATTATGAAGATATAATTTTCTTGTTTTACACCTACGTTTAGCATTATTTACATGATCCATATGTTAAATCTTGAAAAAAAAATTATTGTGGGAAGCAGTTAAAATTAAATTTTCCATTGCAAAATTAATTAAATTAATTGTTAATTAAATTAATGTTGTTTCACTATTTATTTTATTTTTATTTGAAACCTAATTTTTGAAATGGAACAGATATACTGAGGTAGTATTTGAGAATTCGCTTTAAGTAGGGGCGTTCTAGCTTGAGGTTGTGGTCCGTCGCTTCATTCTTCAGTTTAGAAATTAATAGTGGCCCAACAGATAAAAATAGAAGTCCGGTTGAGTGGTATGGAGGGGTTCAGAGCGGTATGGAGCGGTATAAATCAGCGGTTACCTAGCAATTACTTCGCCTCCCCGCCCCGTTATTATATCTATTACCCGCTAGGAGCGCCCAGATCGCGGGGAGACTTAATTATTACGGCCCAAGCTGCTCTTCACCTCTGACCTCGCATTCCACTGCTGCCACCTTCCGACACGAACACTAGAACACACCGCACTATACTACTTTACTACTACTCCAGGAACATTTTAAAATTTATTTTTCGTTCTTTCAATTGCAATTCAATTACATAATATTGAATTAAAGATTATAGATTTTAATCAAATTTTATTAACATACTTTGGGACAAGTCTTCTTCATATAGAATATTTCAAATTCTCAATTTTTATAAAATAATATTGTTTCTTTTTAATATCACAGACTGCGGAGAGAATTAACACAACATTTTATTCGGGCATTTCATAATGTTAAATCATTAAAAAATATTATTTATTCGAAATTGATAAATAGTATAATTATAATTTAATCAGGTCCACTTTTAAATAATAACCAATTTGAATTAAATGCCTACCTGAACAAGATACCTTCCGAATATTGAGTTACACCCACGATGGCGTTTCTGCAGTTAGGGGCGATACCGAATACGTGACTTCAGCTTGATCCAAACATTCAAAAATAAAATCAAAAATTAATATACCCTACATTTAGCAATAAATTTAATTTGTTACTTGAATGAAATACAAATATGTCTTAATAATTTATTTGAAAATATTAAATCAGATAATTCCAAGCGTTATATATCTGTGAGGAATCGCTGCAGCCTAAGTGGAACATTTATCTGTTCCCAGCGTGGAATCTGGTAATTTGAAGGCATTAGTTTCTCTTGCGATAATGTGGAACAGTGTATGATCAATTTATATGGGCTCTCAGTGTGTTGCCATTTGCAATGTACAAATACAATTTATGTTAATAAATTAGGTGGGTTCTCGGAAAAAATCCTATTTACATATACACACTTGCATTTTCTAATGTCTTAATTTCCAATATTATTTTAAGAGTTATATGTTCGTTTAGGCATGGTTATCAATTGCTGCATTTGTGAAACCCGAGGTAAATCATTGGCATGTGAAGTAGATCGAATCATGATAGATATTATGTTATGTATTATACGGCTTGAGATATTATTTCAGCTTGTAGAATATAAATGAATTTACTAACTTAATATACGATTTTGATCCCGTAATAGATATACTAACTATAGCATAGATATTTTAGATACATTCACGTCTTATCGTAATGAAAATTTATTTACACATTAGCATATAACACATATGATGTATTGCTTTGAGGAAATTTCATAAAACCAACAGTCCGTTTAATTGCGAATTCGTCACAAATGCTTTTATATGCAATAAATCATAAAGTATAAAGTTCTTATTTATTAAACCAATTTGTGCAAGCTTATTAAAAATAAACACCTTAAATATGTGGTCAACATTCTTTTTATTAGGAAATCGGAAAATTTCTACAGATTATGTGGTTTATTAGAATTAATTAAATTGCAATAAGCTTTGTAATATCTACTGGCCAAATAAACTAAAGAATCCTAGTTTTATTACCGTTTATTTTTTTTTTCAAAAATCAAAAAACTAATCATCAAAATGAATTAAAATGGTAAAATATAATTTTATGGAGTTAAAGAAATATAATTTAGTATTTTAAATTATTTTTGGTTTATACTATTATTAATACTATTTTAAATCAAAATTTATAGGTATTTATTATCTAAATTTAATTAATGAAATAGTTAAAAAAATGTTTGTTTATTAAATGGAGTATTAGTCGCCAGTCAGTTAATCAAATTAAAAAAGTAATTATTACACAATATTTACAACAAATAAATGAACTTCAAAACATTTGTTACTTTTATTCTATGTTTACCTTTAATATTTTTCGTTTCATTTGTTATTTTTGTTGTTTTTTGTTTAATTGTCGATTAATTTGTTATTTTTGTTTAGTTGTTGTTTATTCTTTATTTATTTTTTAAATATTTTGTATAGTTTATTTTCTAATTTATGATTTACTTTGTTTTATTGTTTAATTTTTGGTTTTATTGATTTAGTTTTTCGGTTTTATTTCTCATTTATTTTGCCTGTTTGTCATCTATTTTTATTTATTCTTTGTTAATTTTTTTTTTTCAATTCATTTTATAACGAAATTATTATAATTTATGCATACTTTTTTTTGTTCAATTTGTTATTTTGTTTAAAATTCTTTTGCATGTGGTAAATGTCTTTTGTTTTATTTATTTCCTGATAAATTTGTTGCTATAATTTTTTGTTTTATTGTTGTTTTTTTTAAATTCTATATTTGAAATTATATGAAAAACAAATGCTTTTTTATATAATTTCAAATTGAAAAAATAAGATTACTTTAATTGGTTATCGTTTATTTTTATGTAATTGTTTAATTCTTGTTTGGTTTATTGTTTCTATATATTTTTTGTTTTGTTGGTTTATTTTTTCGATTATTTTTCATATATTTTGTTTATATGATGTTTATTGTGCGGTTTGCTTTTTTCTTTATTTTCATTTTTTATAGAGTAATTTTTGTTTTTTTTTTCATTTATTTTCCGATTATTTTGTGTATATTTTATTTATTTACTGATCAATTGGTTGTTTTTAACTTTGTTGTTGTCCTATTGGCGAATTTTTTATTCATTTTTTTAATCTTTGTTTTGTTATATATATTTTCTGTTCAATAATTTATTATTCTTATTTTTTAATTTATTTTACTCTTTTAGTATATTTTTCCGTTTTATTTTCATTTTTGTGTACGTTTTATTTAATATGTTGTCTTTATATGTTATTGGTTTAATTTATTTTTTCTTTTATTTTTTATTTATTATGATTACTTTTTTCATTTCATTTATTTTTTATTATTACATACTAGTACTTTTTATTTATTTTGTGTTATATATTTATATGCAAAAAATGTAACTGACTTTTTTTATTTAAATATTTAGTGTAAGCATTTTTTACATCAATCAGTAAAATCAATCTAATGCTTAGGTGCCAACCTAACAAACTGCACACCCAATGAGACATTACCCTGATTAGAAAGAATTACCAAATACACTGATGCAAAAACTTTTTACATTTTATAAAGTGTTTAATGCTGCATACATTTTCATTGTTTTTTGTTTAATGTTTTAATATATTTCACTGGTAAAGGTTTCCACGATAATCACTAATCAATATCGATAAATGTAAACATAGTGCGTTCTACATTTTAAACGATTTGGCATTAAGTCTTAAATAGCGCCCATTCCCTCGAAGCATAGTACGGAGGTTTTCGTGGGAAAATGTAATAAACATTGTCAATGGGTTTAATATGTTGAAAAATGTAATGTATGTGCATTTGTATGGCATTTTTTGCATTTAGAAAGCATGTTAGTTTACAACGTTGGATAAACGTGATTATTTTACTAATGCCACACGCGAACTACGCTAACTTATTTGTAACTCGAAATGTCGTCCCATTTGCGGTGGTTGGAATAAATTCACGTTACATAAGTGGTTCGACTTTGATTGTTTTTTACGGGAATATGAACAAGATGAAACAGAATAGAAGAGAAAGTGAAGTTGATTGCTTGCTTCTTGTGCATTTATTCAAAGTTGAGTTAAGGCGATGTTTACTCCACGCCCCTTAAGCTGCCGTCAAAACTACAGACCTGTTATTTTGTCCCAAATTAATAGTTTTTTTTAATGCTCAAGAAATTAATTATTAGTAGACACTTGAATTTCTAAAGAAAAATATATTACTAAACAGACTTTTTGTTGGTGAGTGGAGTTCTTTGTAAATTGATCACGATAAGAGTAATTAAATTTTTCTTGAAATTTTTAGCGATTTTTATATTTGATTTGAATCATGATTACGTTCTCGGAATTGCCGCGATGGAGTTTAATGGGGATTTCAAGTAAGACGTCTCTCGGTTATTAATTGCTGTTCATTCAAAATGACAATTATATACTAAAATGAATGATCTACACGATTTATATTTGCGACATCACAATGTACCTATTGACATTCTAGATCGATGGATAATAAACAATAAGTCTTTTTGTATAACGTATAAAATTGATGGATTATCGGATGACTGTATATTAAAGTTACATGCATTACAAACGATAACATCTTGATTTTTTTTTCTATTATTGCAGACATAGACGAATGTGCTTCAGCCCCTTGTCAAAACGGCGGGACCTGTATAGATGGTGAGGATGCTTTTAGATGCGAATGTCCATTGGCATGGGAAGGAAACGTTTGCCAATTTGGTTAGTTTATACAATTATAATTAGCTAAATATTATTTTTATTTCCATTTATAACATTATAGATGCCGATGAATGTTTAACAAATCCATGTATTAATGCAGTTTCTTGTACGAATTTGGTTGGGAATTATCATTGCAAATGTAGGGTTGGCTGGACAGGCAACAACTGTGATCAAAACATCAACGATTGTGTAGGACAATGCGAACATGGAGCCACCTGTATTGATTTAGTCAATGATTATCATTGTGCTTGTCAACCTGGTTATACAGGTAATTCATCAATGATACTGACTAACACGAAACCGCTATTCTCTTCACTAATAATTCGCACCATCATACTAACATCTTTTTTTGCATTTTATACTGCATATTATATATTTCTTATTGCTTCTTAAAGTTCGGCAAGACAAAAACAGGTTAAAGAAGCTTCTAAATTGAATACAAAGAATGGGATTTTAACTAGATTGTGTTGATATTTTACGAGTGCAGATCCAGATCGTGAATATCGAAATAAACAACAACCGTGGACCTTTCCACTCAAAACGATCTGAAATTCTTCGTGTGAAACGTGGAATAAGAATGTGTCATTAAAATCCCTCTTTGACGTGTGAATGTTAACATAAAACAACCGCGTTTGGTTCCCGCATATAGAGAAAATAAAGCGGATCCTCTCATCTCGCTTACATATACCGTTGGGCTATATTGCAGATCTTTATGTATATTATTGATACCTATTTCTTATCATAGCAAATAGTTCGCAAATATAATTTGAAATTTAATAACTGCACTTTCACTCTTCTTTTTTATTTATCACAATTATTTAAAATGTCTTAAATAGTATTTTTAATTCGCAGGAAGAGATTGTCATACAGATATAGATGATTGTGCTTCAAATCCATGCAAAAACGGCGGTGAATGTGTGGACCAAGTTAACGGTTTTCGCTGCATTTGTCCTGTGGGATTTACAGGACACGAGTGTGAGGTGAGTTAATATTAAATCTTGCATACCATGTTCATATATAATAATACAAATAAACAACTAAGTAGTATTAAATATAATGACTGGTATTTTGGTCGTTTCTTGGGGCTAACGAATCGTTTAGTTAATGCAAGCAGTGATCACGTCTCACGCTTGCGGCGACATGTAGTAAAGTTGTTTACTGTGACAACACTTTTATATTAAAAAAAAGTAATTTTATTTAAAATCTTCTAAACAAATATTATATTTTAGACTGACTACGATCATTGTAGTCCGGACCCCTGTGAAAATGACGCTCCCTGCTACAATACGCAAACCGATTATTATTGCCATTGCCCTGAGAGGTGGCAGGGAAAAAACTGTAGCATTCCCCGTCTACTATGTGATAATCCTCCTTGTGATGATGGTGAGTAATTATCTTACATTTTAAAATATATTAATTTTTTATCACAACTAATTATGTAACTTCCAATAAATTAATTTAAAGTAATTTGGTCAGTATATCAGATATGGGTTTAGTGAGGCCGAACGCTGTTAATATTGTGCATGAATCTTGAGGTGACGCGATAGTTGACAGGTAATTTCTAGGTAGCGTAGGGAAGTGGGGGGATTTGCCCCATGGGGGGTAGTTGAGTCTCCTGCTGGGTTGGAAATGGAGCCGGTCCGCTCGATCGGCTGTGCCTGTTAATTCACAGGAAACAGTGAACAAGTTACATTACTGATGATGATTGAATGTGTAATACATTTTTTGTAGGTTTGGATAGCTGCATGATAGTTTCGGTAGGAGGCGGAAGAGTATCAGATCCAAGTATGTGTGGGGAACATGGGCATTGTGTGAGTCAGCCAGGATTGGGATATAGATGTTCATGTCAAGCAGGTTACACAGGGAAATATTGCCATGAAAGTACGTTAAGTTAATAAAACATATAAAAAAATATAAGTTTTAATTACCTACTTTATTTTTTAATAGATATCAACGACTGCAAAGTAAATCCATGTGAAAATGGCGGAACGTGTGTGGACAAAGTTAATGCGTTTCAATGCATCTGCAAGGAAGGCTGGGAGGGCGCTCTTTGCAGTATAAGTGAGTATTATATTATTATTTTAAACTTTTGCATTTTTCTACCTTTGCTTTTTGCTTAGATACTGATGAATGCAATCCAAATCCCTGCCATCATAATGGTACCTGCAATGATAAAATTGCGGATTTCCAATGTGATTGCCGCAATGGATGGAAAGGAAAAACTTGCCAGCTTAAAGACAGTCATTGTGATCATAGCACATGTAAAAATGGCGGTACTTGCCAAGATTTGGGAAATACCTTTGTATGTAGATGTCCACCGGGATGGGAAGGTAAAGAATACTTTTCCATTCATAATATCCTGCAATTTTGCATTCTCTGCACATATTTTAAGCTTCTGGCTGTTTAATGCCTGTATATTTTCAGTCAATGTTTATTGTAATATTGCTGTTATCTTAAAATGGTATTCCAGCTTATCTGCTGAAAAATCAAAACAAAAATATTGTTTTAAACTAAATTGCTGTAATTTTAATTTAGCTATTTATATGAAACTTTTTTTATTATCCCACTTTCGATTTTTTAACGGAGTGGCTTGTATTGAGTATTATATAATATGATATGCCTAAAATTGATAAATATATACAGAAATGTTTGCTTTCAATACGTTATGTATACTTCTCAAAATTTATTTTATTA
>JARJEC010102961.1:0-27839 GCA_030264575.1 Tachinus sp. AB-2021
TGCATGTAATTGTATTAAATTATATTTAGGTACATTTTTACAGTCTCAAATACAAAAACTATGTATAATGTACGGTTTGAAGGAATATTGCAGGTTTTGTTACATGTGTTGTCAATCTGCAACATTTTCTTTCACACCTTACATCGTAAATAGCTACTCTAACTTACGAAGTTTTAGTTGTCCACGAACGATATGTATATTATATCCAATTTATTAATGAATCTTTTTATTAGATATCAAAATGATGGTAATACATTTGGAACAACAACTATAACTCCACCAGCACCCATGCGGTTGAAATGGGAAATGAAGAACGATTGTTTAAATGCTATTGAAAATGCAGTAATAGCAGCGAATAAGTTAATTGAAGAAGTTGATCTAAAAATTTATGTTCATGACCATTATGGTAAAGGATTCATGAAAAAATGTGGAATAAGTCCTGATGCTTATTTGCAAATGGCGTTTCAGTTGGCATATTTTCGGGATGCTGGTAAATTCAGTTTAACCTATGAAGCCAGTATGACTAGATTATTCCGAGAAGGTAGAACTGAAACAGTAAGACCGTGCACAATAGAATCTTCAGCATGGGTTAAAGCAATGGTTGAAAATAAAGGTACCATCGAGGAGAAAGTTAAATTATTAAAAGAAGCATCTGAAAGACATCAGGTATATATGCAGACATTAGTAATGAAATAGGAATGTACATTTTTACTGCATTTTTAGAAAGGATATCAAGATGCCATGTGTGGTAAGGGAATTGATAGGCATTTGTTTTGTTTGTACGTTGTAAGCAAATATCTTGAAGTGGAATCGCCATTTTTGCAAAAAGTGTTGAGTGAACCATGGAGATTGTCTACATCACAAACCCCTCATGGACAAACAGGTCGTATCGATCTTAACAAGTATCCGAATTGTATTTCTGCAGGTGGAGGGTTTGGACCAGTAGCTGATGATGGTTATGGAGTATCTTACATAATTGCAGGAGAAGATATATTGTTCTTCCATATTTCTAACAAGAAAGGAAAACAAACAGTAATATTTTTTAATTATTTTTTTTAAATCGTCATTTTACTGCTTATTTGATCTGCTCGGGAATAAAATATGTTAAGTGATATTTTTGGTCAATTTTGTTCTATGTTTAGATCATGTCATCTGATGGCTCTATTAACTATTAATGTTAATAGTCATAATGATACATTTTAAATAGGTCAAAATTGCCTTATTATAATTTAATCTAGATTAAATAATATGCCAGAAAAATTTATTGGTGTTTTCTTTTGAACTATGTATTGGTAGTTAACAGTAGATAGAGAATATGTATTCTACACCTGAGCAGCTCATTTACATGCAGATAAAGTTGATTTTAATGACTTGTCCGGTAAAGTCTAAACAATGACTTTACAATTATTAAATTATTAATTTGTAACTATGGATTCAACAAAATGACAAACCTAATTTTTGCTCAATTTAAAATATAGTTCAATTAAATTTGTCTCGTATTTCAACAGCAATGCATTTCCCTGACTTTTCAGTAAATAATTAAAATTAAATATACTGTTATAATTTTTATTTTAGGATTGTCATCGATTTGCAACTAGAATACAAGAAGCATTGAATGATATGAAATTGCTGTTTATTGAATATAAACGATTGCAACAAAATGGAACAAAATAATCTTGATTGTTTTTTATATACTCATTCATCAAGATGGTATTGGTTTTTTCTATAAGTATAGAATAATTAATTAATTAATAGCTTATAATAAGTACATTGTTTGCACAACCAATTTTTATCTATTTTGACTTTGTTTTAGTATTATGATGAGTAATTGTGTAATATAGCATTTTTTAATTATTGGCATATATTGATTGTAATCCAAAATTGTGAATTGTGTAAAGAAATGTAGAAGCTCAATAATATGAGTGCACTATCAATGCAATATTTTATAGGTGAATTTTGTAAGTATAACTAGTTCTGTCGTATTTGTATATTATTATAACAATTATTAGTGATTTCATATTTGTAATTTAAATATTTGTTCTTCCTGTTTGAAATATTTGTTATGGTCTCATAGTACCAATGTCTTATTTAGTAATTTATCTAATGATTAATTTTATTATTTTCCTTTATTTGCTCTTTGTTATGGTCTAGTGCCACTGTTTGAATATATCTTGCAGCAAGTTTTTATTATATATTTACAATCCCACTTGTATTTCTTATTAACCTTTAAGAAACTAATGAATAAGAATTTCCTAATGTTCTTAAGTTCAATGTTAATGGCTGGAATTAAACACATTTTGGAGTTCGGCATGCTGCTACAATGTGCGGTCTACATATACAAGGTGTTCGCAAAGTTTGAGAACGATC
Source organism: Tachinus sp. AB-2021 (assembly GCA_030264575.1). Taxonomy (NCBI): domain Eukaryota; kingdom Metazoa; phylum Arthropoda; class Insecta; order Coleoptera; family Staphylinidae; genus Tachinus; species Tachinus sp. AB-2021. The sequence goes on from JARJEC010102961.1 coordinate 2,368, forward strand.
TAATAGTTCAAAAACTAAATGCTTCTAACATAGCATAATTTTATAACCAAATAACACATAATGAGTGTTGGAACAAAGCTATAAATATTTGTATAAAAACGAGAATAGGTAGAATTTTCAAATATGCAGACAAAGAAATAACGTCAAATTTATTAGTTGCTCTATCAAAATTAAAATATTAAGAATTTTATGCCAAGCGATTTTATAAATTGTGTATAGTGGACAGTCAGTTTTTGCATTACCATATAACTAAGTGGTAGATGTTACAACATTTTGGATCGAAATCTATCTTCATTGGAGAAGGGTATATTGATTACTGATTAGTCAATAAATAATAAATCAATATTGCAAAGATATCTTCTCCCATAAGTGAGTAAATAAATAACACTGTGTGTCCCCAGATGGAATTTACAATAATCTATCGTATGCACGATCTTTAATTAATATTATATTTTATAATAACTTAAAAAAAAAACAATATAATTTAAAAATGTTTAATTAAATATTTACATAATTTTGTACAATTTATTTATTAACATTTAACATGTTTATATAAAAATATTCATTTTTTTTACATCACTATAGTACACATTGCATATAAATATTATTTAAACATATTTACACTTTTCATACAAATTAATATTTTTTGACGATTGATTTACATCAATGTAAATTAATTACTCAACATAAAATTTGAAAATAAGATATGTATAACGTATGACTTATTTTTTTTTAATCATAGGAATCTAACAATAGAGTGGTGATTTTGGTGTAATAATAACGTGAATGACATCACAATGTTTAAAAAATGAATACCAAAACCAATAAAAATAACAAATTAAAAGAAATATAATAGAAATAATTAACACAGACCAATTTTTTAAATAATTAATGACTAATCTAAAAATCATAATTCATCGTTGATTCTATCATTATCATTGCTTTTCAGTTCACTAGCATCTAACTGTTCTTTAGTAATAATCACTTTATCACTCTTGTCTCTAGTATCACTTACAACTAATTCATCTGAACCACCCTTCTTTAATTCATCGATCGCCGCTTGTAAAATACTTTCCCAAGTTCCTTCCATTATGACATTTTTTAACTTTGTTACACTTAAATTATCATTTTCTAAAAGTACTAACAAGTCATCATCTTTTTTAGATAATTCTATATTAAGTTCATTTAATAGCCACTCAGCTTGTTTAATTATGTCTTGTTGTTTTAACTCATCATTAGAAACACCACTTAAAGTTTGAAAATAAATTCTTATTAAATTTGCAGGAAATATTAATCCGTGCTCGGAATTGATTATTGAATTTATCAATCTTTTTCGTATTTTATTCCATTCTTGGTTCGTTTTGTCTTCGACAACTTTGTAATCGTTAACTTTTTCATAGAATATTCGAATCTTATCTATGCCTATATTTGCTCTAAAATTGCCAACTGTAATAGTTTTAGTAAATGCAATACCAGTGTGTTTATTTAGAAATTCTTGGACGGATACTTTCAGTTTTTGAAACATTGATTCTTCTTCATTTGGAGGCCAGACCTCGACATCACTCTTTAATTCACTTAATGTTATATCTATAGCGGGATATTTTGATATACTTAAAAGTAGTTTGGAAGCCTCTTGAGCAAATAAGAATACAGTGGGTATTTTAACGTCATCAGTACCATCGCCCGACATGGAAAACATTGGAGATGATTGGGCACTGCTGCCAGGAGTATTGTCAATAATAATTGCACCGATTGCTCCCATACGTTGTACTCTGCGAGCTTTCTCAACAAACATGCAATCTCCTCTTTCCATTATTGCAATTTTACCTTTTATTTGGTCAGCTTGAGGTAGTTCACCACAACCACGGAATGGATGAATTATAATTGCTCCACCAGTAATCTTTTTGTCATTTTTAAGGTTATTACCAAAATGTGATGGACCTGCTTGAAGTGTTATAACATGTGAGATGCCATCGGGATATTGAGTTTTAAATGAAACAGCCTGTGGTGATGCATCAGGTTGCTGCTGCTGAAGTTTCGATAACTCGACCATTTCTTGCATAAATAATAAACCTTCTTCAGCATCCGCTGTAGATCGAGCCTAAATATATACACAATCAATTTAAAAATCAAATAATTACCTAAAAAAATAAAAACAACTATTAATAAATAATATAATTGCAGTTAAACAAGCTTGGAGTTTGAGATTTTCATTATACACAGTTGAAAAGCATAGATACAAGCATTTTTGCTTAAATACTATTATTATACAAAGTTCTTTTGTCTAGTATATTATTATCGGTTTATGAGAGTTTATAAACAATTTGTTATTGTTGCTCTTCATTTCATTAGTTACAAAAATATAATTGCTTTTAATAGCATTTAATACTATTGACCCAACATAAGTTGACAATCAGAGAAGCTCTAGAAAAGAATGCAAAGTTCGATGTGGGTGTGGTGAATAGTGGGAATGAATAACAAATGCATTGATGTAATAAATAATATGTTTTAGCAGTATCTCTCTAATATCATATGTGATTTTCCGTACAAATGTATTTAACCCATCATTGATAATTATTTTACATCCTGTTCCCTGCTTCCGCACATCAACTTCCGTTGAGCCACTTGCAATAGAACAAATATTTTTATGCTGTTTATAATTTAAGATTAAGTTATTGAAAGTTAACTCAAAACACAAAAAACAAAAAATATAAAATAATGGCATCTGACGATTATATAAAATAATGCTACTTACAGATGCAAATGTATGTAATAATTGTACTCTTCCATCATTCAGAGCAATGATATTAATACCCATATCTTTAATCATTTTAAGATGATTAATATTGGATGCTGAAAATTCGGAGGCAGTTAAGCGACGTTTGCCCAATCGACGAGGACACATGCCATCCACCATATTCCGTAAAGGTTTTCGCACCGATTCAGGAAAAAGCTGAAGAGTATTTGGACAAGTTCGTGCATATTCATATTCATCTAAGTCTTCTATTACACTACCAGTACTATTACCAAATGCAGCTAATGTTAATGGTAATAAATGACCTTCAGTGGTAAAAATAAATTCATCTAAATTTAATATTATATCATCTCTATCAGTAAATAGTAAATATAAATATTTTAGTGTTTCAGCTAATACAAAAGAATCCATTCGATCTTCTTGCTTTCCTGTGCGAACATCATTTACAGCTGCATACCCGCACGGTACTCGAGCATATTTCTGAAGACTTTTCATTACATTTTTACCTACTTCTAAATAATATGGATCATTAGTTGCCGTATATAAAAAATATGTACTTTCTAAAAATTCAGGTCGTAATGGATGATTACCCCAGTGAACTTGAAAATCAGTGGTAAATGCTTCAGGAATAAATTTGTGTCTTTGCATTACTTGATATAACATTTCGTGTGTTTCCACAGCTGGCTTAATATCACCTTTCAGTACTTGTAAGCCTGGCCAAAATGCAAGTAAAGCATCCATGTAATTTCTTGAATTTGTATGAGGTCTGTGCATATGGACATCTAACAGCATTGGCCCTTGAGATATATATTTCATGACAGCATTGTAATGGCGATTAAATCTGTTTAAATATCTATCATCTCCTAATAATATATATGCTTTTAAGCAATATTCATAATATGAATCAATTCCAGCACCAACTCCAGAGTCCCGCCTAACCCAATCACCAGAATGAACATTTAAAACTGTTCCCATTAAATCTGAACTTCTGTGCCTCATTTTCCACAACTCGTCCATTGCTCTGTGAGCTTTTTGTTCAAATATCGGTTCTCCAGTTAATCTACTCAGTGCAGCCATTTCTAATATTATCGAGCCTGCACAAGCAGTACATGTTTCTTTTGCTGACTCTAATCTATCACTTTTGATACCATATTTAAGATTTACCTAAAATATATACACATATAATTATAAAAAAACAACTGTGATATGTAAGTTCTTTTTAATAGAAACATTGAGTGAAAGCAGCTAGGCTGTGTAAAAAACCCAATTAATATTTTCTCTACATTTTCTGTTAAAGAAATCTATCTTTCTCATTTCTATAGTTGAGGTATATATTATGGAGATTTCCGATTGAGTTTCACCATCTTAATGAAAGGCATTTCTACATCTGGCATTTTGCATTATATTTATGTCGGTCATAAATCGTGGCAATGTAAACAGTGAAGAATTTACTTCAGAGACAAATATTTCTACTATCAGCTATGTGTTGACACATCTATACCAACAGATGTAAACACCGATTACTTGCAAGATCAAACTCGTCAGACACTTATTGTAAAAGTTATTATTGTTCATTAAGAGTCGAGTAAACATGCATGATAATAGGAGTGGTTGAAAGCTAAAGTTGAAGAATTAATTAATATATACTATAGTAAACCTGAACTGTGGGACATTACATGCAAAATTTATAAAGATATAGTGAAAATACCTAACAAAAACGGTGGAAGACAGTAGAAAATATTGAAAAACAAATTCATAACATAAGGAATCAATTTAACAGTTAATTTAAAAATAATAAGAAAGACTAAATAAGATGGGTTTCATTCTTAAAAAACTCTCTAATATAACTTTTAAAAAAATTGCACCGATTGCTCCCGTTCTTCATTAATAAATCATACTAATACATAATAGAATTATCTTTTTTCCAAATTTTAGTAAAAAATGATAATTGTTTGTAAATAGTGTCGATTTTTTCAGTATAAACTAAAAATGTTGAAATTGGCTACAGATTGCTTCTAAGCACTTTTGCAGTTGGTAAAGGTTTCAAATAAATAATAATTTGAATTTTATTAAAATTTTTGCTCGATTGCCAAACGTATATTTAATTTGAACTCGATTTATTCCTCAAAATCTCATAACATTTATTATATTAAAAAATGATAGCAAATTGGTACATAAAATATGCAATTAAAACAATATTTATGTTACTAATATTGTAAATAATAATTATTTACAATTTAAATTTTTAAATGGAGCCTAAGTTAAAATTAGAATATTTTAATTATTAAATAATTACTACGCCATTATTTTGAAACGTTTATTTCAAAATGGAATAATGGTTTAGTAATTATTTTATAATTATATTATTCTAATTTCAATATTTGTATTGACAAAATTGAAACTTTGTGGACATCGTGAATCCAAACAAACAACTCTCAGTATTTTAGCGTTTGTCCGCCAATTAATCCCTACCCTCTTTATAATGAAGATATTGCATCATTACAGATCTTTTTTTGTGCTGTGGTACCACATATATGGTGGCTTGTAAATGAAAATAGTAAGCACGTGAACATCACACAGTAATAACGTGCACAGAGAAACGTCACAAGGTGCAAGCTTTATTTGAACGATACTAAAATATCCATTTGTTGATTTCTTTCACTGCTTAAGCACTTTTTTTCATGTTGAACTGGGTAATATTGTTAGATGAGTATAGATGTCTCACTTGTTTGAATATAGTCACGCTTACATGTAATACAAACATTTTAGATCTAGTTACGCAATTAACTATAATTGTTTGTTGTAGAAGTGACTTTTCATGTTTCGTAACCTATTGACAGATGCGTCGTGCCGACACACAGATATATCTATTCTTCTGTTTAACTTTTCCTTGTGAAGGGGAAATGCAAATCGGATGCGTGCAAATAAAACGAAGTTTCAAAGAATTCGCACGTGGTATTTAGATGCGTTATTACGTCACGTTGGGAAAAAACAATTTAAAATGCATACCATTTAATATTAACACAAACTAGTAAAAAATAGCAAAAAAAAAGTAAATATTATCCTGTAAGACCTAACATAATTCTACACTGGCAATAAAATGTACATAATGTTATGTTAATATAGTTATATCATTTTAGATCAAATATTTTGTTTAGAAATAAAGTGAATATATTTATTAGTTGACACACATTTTTATTTCTAACATAAACTCTTACCCTAGAGTGTGGTATTCCAGTTGTTGTATTAAAAGCAGGAAGCAAACGATATCCAACATCTTTGGCCATATCCAATAATTCACCTTTGTACCATTTTAAAATACCAGCATGTTGTTGCAAATATTCAGAAAGTACATGCCCAGATAATAGTCCTCTATAAATTTTAAGTTATATATAAACTCTAATATAAATATATTGTACCTACCCAAGGACACGTATATTAGTTTCAAAGACAGATACAATAATATCATTATCAAAAGAAACATCAGATATCACAAGTTTAACAGCATGTTCAAATTCTTCTAAGTCACCTAATATTACAAGTGTATCCAAAGTATCTATTAAGGTTAATGAAAAACTGAAAGAAAATAACTATTATTAAACCACATTTTTTCTAATCAAACACATGTAAACATTTGCTCATAAGAAAGAAAATGTTCAATAATTAAGTTTCATAATTATGTAACATTATGTAAAGAATTTTTGTTACAATAATGATGTTGGAAAAAATAATGAAAAATTGGGAAAACCCATAAATTGTAAACTATAACACAAAAAGTAGGAGAGCAAACTTTATTGATAAATAACCACATGTTAATGTTTTAATTATTTGATTGATTTCTTGAAGACATTGATGTATATTGAAAATGGGAAGAGGTGAATATAACTCATCGGTTTTTTTAAATAAAAATCGCATATTCTATTTTCGTCAGCATACTTAATGTAACTGTTACAGAATGAAATGACATAAAATACATACATCGGTTCTGACATTTTTCAGCAATAAATCATTTTTCACCTTTCAGCAAGAGGACTGTAATGACACATTTTAAATGTATCAATCTAATATCAAAAAGTAATATCTAACTTTGCTTGTTGCAATTAGAATATTTATACAAAAACAAAAGATTGAACTGGTTGAACAGTTTATCGCACCCATTCTCTAATATAACTAAAAGCTCTTAAGTCGATTTAGTTATTTTTAAAATTCAGTTGGCATTAACCTTTTCAAAAATAGTAAGAATAAATGCGACCCATTGATTAATTGATTTTATTTAATTAATGTGATAATTTGTCAGAAACAAATTATATGTCTATTGTTGTTTCGGACGTCACTGATTTGAATCCAGGCAGTTCATACTTGAAGCATCAACTTTTTCTGGTTAGAGAAAAAATCGTATTGAGTACAACTTCTTTCGTGTACTGTTTAGATTGTTGCATGCATCTTAAAGTACCCAATAATTCAGGTTGGATTTCCCAAATTAGCCGCAAAATTCTCAAATGTAACTTCTTGTGTCGGTTATTAGTCTCAATAGAGGACAGATATAGATCGACGGTAAATAAAGCATAAAGCAAGCAGGCAACACTTATCCATGTAAAATTGTGTATTTATTGACCGACATCATTTGAAATAAGACTGATATAAAAAATGTGCAAGATTACAAAAACTTTCGATTATGTGCAAAAAAAACTAAAGCTTTACTAACTTTCCTAAGGAATCATCAATATCACCACGATTTGGAGTAAGCCCTCTATATCTTCCTTGGCAACTTAATGGCATCAGTTCATCAGCAGGATATGCATTTTCCATATATGCTCGATATGCATGATAAAACATATCACGTGCTTCTTCCCTAAAAATATTATATCAGAACTATAGTGAGAACATTTAGAAAATATCTAACCTGAGCTCAAGACGTTCCTTTTTCGTCATAGGTTCCAACCTTTCAGCTCGATATTCATTAGATAATAATAGTATAACACAAAATGAAAAAATATATTGTATATAAATATTGTGTACCATTTTAAAATAAAATAATAAAGAAGACATTGTCAAGATGTTGAAAATGTATAAAATAACATATTGTGAATTTAACTGTCAAAATACTTTTATGACTGAGGACACTGCAGATAAGTGTTATCAGTTTAAGTTAATTATTACATTTCCACATATTTAGCACAGCAAGCATTCTATTTATTTGTGTTTGTTAATCGAAACGTTGGCAGAATATTGCGATTACATTATTTCTTAATATTAAAACAAATGTCAATGTATAGGTTGCTGGTGGAAGATTCGAAGATTTCTGACAGTTCTAGGGTTCTATACGTAGCTATCAAAAGGAGGAGCTGCCTTGTTCTGATTGGCCTATAATTCTTGTGTTCAGTGCCACCGACAAAACAACAATTTCTTTGAATCGAAATTGTGACATCACGAAAAATATACTGCCAGCCATAATAATTAGAAGAAAAGTAAAAATCAATAAATTACGTCTATGTGCTGTCAAATCCATAGATATCCCACAAATACTTATCTATGGAGACGCTCACGTTAACCACTTACTTAACCGTGGACAAAATAAATCATTTTATTATTTAAGTAACAAACTCATTCAAACTCCAAACAATATTTTCTATTTGCTTTTTATTTTATAGAATTTATTAAAATACAATAAATATGAACTATAAAAAATTGACATTAAAAATTTAAAAAATAAAATTGGTGTTTTTCAAAAAACAAAATGCAACTGTTTTATAATATTCAGTATATTATTATATGTTTAGCGCAAAAAACCTCTCAAATACGAACATACGGTTCGGCGCTTCTAGCCAATATGGTTTTCGCAATTTATAGAGTCCGGCAACTTTAAAATGTAATAAATAGGGTGTTATAAAAAATACACAAAGAATGACATTTTAAACAAAAATATTTTATTTAACTAAAGACAAAAACACTTCAATTTAATTAAGCTTTAATTGAATCAAAAGTTCGACAAAAGTAAAACGCATTCAGATGTTCCCAATATTTATCAAATCTATAGATTTCATTTCAACTACAACTTGTCCAGTATGATTAAGAAGATTATTTAAAATGACTAAAGGAGCTTCATTGGAAAATTGTTCATTATCACAAGTCTCGGTCTCCCTAATTGGATTATTGTTATCATTTAAAACATTAGTACTAAAATTTGAATGATCATAAGAGATTGTTGGCACTTCTTGATTTGAAATAATTTGCTCCGAATTTGCAAATATTTCTTCATTCTGATTCAAATAACTGTTAGGAAATCTATTTAGTAGCAATTCTGCATCATCTTGATAGTTGCATTCTTCAGCACCATCCTTTTTATCTAAAATAGTGCTTTCATGTAATTTGTTTGAATTCTCCGTTCCAACAATACAAAAATTGCTGGCATTAATCAACTCATCATCACCATCACCAATGTACCTATAAAATCCCCAAATCCACAATTGATTTTCCATACATTTAATATATCCTAAAACTTTTGTAAAAAAGCTATTGATATTAATTTTCGGATTAGATTCTATGTAATTCCAAGCACGCAACACATTTCGCTTTTGTGAACTGCTTAAATCGCGCCCGAACGATTTTTTGTCTTTCTTTTCGTATAGCTTATTTAAAAATGCCTCTAAGTCAATCAATTTCTCAACTACTTGTGTTATTGTAATGTTATCTTTTTTAGGTGTCCCTTTTGATTGTAAAAGAAAATCGCGAAGCTTTTTAAGCGGAGCTATGACATTCTCATTGATTCTATTTTCAAGCCTGTGCACGCAAAACAAATCGGCGGTTACGTTGTTGATCCATTGGTCTTTGACATGATCAAAAAGCGGCTTGCTAAGCTCTATCAAACCCATTTGCTTTGCTTGAACAACAACGTTATTGAAACCATCAAGGATTGTATTTACGGGTAACAATGGTAGCATCAATAACATGTGGTAAATACTGCGAAAATATGCGTTTGTTTCTAAGTCGCGGGATAAATTCGAAGTGCAGACTTTTTTGTATAAATTTTGAGTGTAGTAGAATATGGAACCTCCGATGTTCGAATCATAGTAGGTTTCCGCTAAGGCGTAATATAAATTGGCTTCGAAATCAGTGACAATTTCTTTTGGTCTTAAATTTGGAGCTAGATCTTGTTGAAGGTGTTGAAAGATCTTCTTGAAAATTTCTTGAGATTTCTTATTGATGAACGCAAATAGAACGGGGTAGTACTAAAAAAAGAGGTTACTTATGAGTTCCATGCTTCACCTATATTTATATGAGAAATTTGTAAAAATAAAATTTATGTGAGTAATACCATTCTACATAAGAAAGGCTAGGCTCTCCACTGGATAACCCAATAAAATCAGGGTGGGTGAAACAAGATGTTCTACTGTTGTGCTTTTTTAATGCTGTGTATCATTGTCTTTGTGAAAAAGTACTTTATTCTATTCTATATTCTATTCTAATATTCTATGATAGTTATTGTGAGAGTAGCTATCGTGAGAGCGAGAGTAGTACTCTCATGACAATGTGCTGTCTACACGCCAACTTATTATAACAGTGCTGACTGATAGTTGTCAAAGAAGGGCTAGTATGGAATTAAATACAGCAAACATAAATATCCTGGACCAATAGTTAATATTATAGAGGCCTACCCACCTGCTCACCTATTTATTAGTTACAAAATTGGACATTAAATCCTCCTAAGATTACAAATTTAATCACAAAATAAAGGTCTCCAATATATGGGCCCGTACAATTTTCAGTTGTCACCCAGTAAATTCGTTTTCAACTTACCGTATCTTTAAACCAGAGTAGAATTGTCACCAACTGATACTTAAAATCTTCATTAGTGTCAATCTTAAAAGAAGCGTCCACATACATTAGCTCACTATCAGAAAGCTTCTCCAAAAATGCTTGATTAGAAAAAACTACCGCCAGACTTTCATCACAAGCAAACTTTTCTTGGTAGAATTGTTGGCCGGAAGAAGTAAAATGTAACTTTGAAAAATTCAAACTTTCAATGCTGTTATAAAATAATTCAAACGAAGTCGGCTCTTCTTTAAGTACTACCAATTTATTCTTGCATACATCACTGATAACATTTCTCAATGGAATCAGATTTACAATTGTTGGCTCCCTTGAAAATTTTAAATTAATAATAATTTTTATACTAACAACAACTTACATCTTGCAAAATTCCTCATATAAATTCTTGATATTCAGACTTTTATCGTATTGTACCCTTCTAAGCATCGCATAATAAAATATTTGTTTTTTCCTATCAGTATCATTGCATGAAGGATGGTTATGTGACTTCAAAACTTCAATGCTTTCTTCATATTCGTTATTGGGAAAAAGTTTCTGATTGGCAATTGAAGGACATTGCGGCACTATACAATGCAAAGTTCTAAAAATTTTATTTAATATTTTACAAACTAAAATAAAATCATTATACCTAATGATGTTTTTTCTCAATCCAATCGAATAAATATAGTTATCGGCTTGATAAAAACTGAAGTTTAGGATGTTGTAAAATGCACTGCAATTAAATCTTCCTATTGGAGAACAGTATTTTTCTAATGCAATTACCGGCGGGGTTGTATTTTCTTCAGGTAAACATGTGTTTGAAATTTGTTTCTGTTTCTTTATGTCTTGCTGTGTTCTCAATTCTTGAACTTGTTTTCGTTTTAAGGCAGTTTGTTTATCCATTTTTATATGGATTTTCTTGATAGAGTCCAAACAACGTGTGCGGAATGTGTGGGCGATTTTTAAGTCTTGCAAACATGACCCGCAAATGTCTTTTGGTAAATTGTCATTTGCTGATATCTGAAATATGTAATACATATTTGAAAAGAACATTTTTGAGTCATCATTGCTATTTATGTTATAAGATAAAATCGGCAAAATGTGGAAGATAACTAGGATATTAGAAGGGCGAATTCGGCTATCGCGTGAAACTAAAGTATGTACATTTTTGGTGGTGTAGTATAAATAACCTTTTATGAGATTAAACATTTTGTAAAAAAGGGAAGCCTGTTATATAACAGGCGAGACGAGGCAGTTCATCACATTTGTGAAACATGGAAATAGATTTTTATATGAAGCTGTTCATTTTGGTGCTGTCACTCATCATAATATAGAAATGCGTTTTAAACATTACACAAATTACTCGTGCAACTGTGAGATTTGACGATTTAACATTTCACTTTTCACGAATTTTGTAAAAAAGTTGATATGTGGTCGTTATACATATTTGACCAAGTAGAAATGCATTAGAAAGAAGTACATCAAAAATTTGAACAGTTTAAAAATAATTTTCTAAAATTTTATACAAGACACTTCATTTTGTTCCAATGAAAAGTTTTAAGTACCCCAGGTATACTTCATTTTTTTCAAAGTTCTTTGTTTGTGTAACATACATTACTTTATATGGAATAAGAAGCTTTATAGGAACCAAAATACAGTAAATTAGAATTAATAAATCATAGAACAGTGTTTTAAATATTTTACAAGTTAACCGTGTAACTGTCATAGTGACATTTCAACATTAAGTGACATAGATTTGGTCATGGAACTAAAAGACGCCCGTAGATTCAAGAAGCTGCTTATAATATAATGCGTTGGAGTTATTGCCTCAGGAATGAAATTCTATAATATACCCATTCAGAAAATTGGGACAAAACAAAAAATCTCTAGACACGTCAATTTCTATTTTAGGGCGATATCTCTTGACATACAGTTGACAACTGGGTCGCTTTCCTACTGCTCTAGTTTCCTACTACTCAATATATCGATTTAGGTACTTGGGAGTCTTGATATATTCTTATAATAACACCCACATAACATAAAATAAGCCGCTCGTCGTCCTCACTGCAGATCATATATCCTAATCGTCCTATATAAATACATCTCAATATATACATATCCATTCCTGTGACGTCACACTAGGGACTAGAAAGGGGAAAACCTGGCATATGTCAACAGTATACAAAAGATGATCGCTTCAAAATAAAAATAGTCGTATTTCACAGTTTTCAAATAATTTAACTTAATCTATTTTTCACAATATTTATTATTTATTTAATTATTAAATAGGTTTATATTAATGTGACCTTTCAAATAAAGTGACACAAAGTGGATTATCATATTTAAAATTCTTAAAAATTGCTTGAGAAAGAGAGGACAAACTGACACACGTAGCAACAGTATATCAAAATAAAAATTGAAGTGTTTCGGGAGTTTTTGTTTTGTCCCAATTTTCTGAGATATTTAGGATAAATACTAAAAAAAACACCTATGTTTTTAATTAAAGGTATTCTAATATAGTACCAACCTTAACTGGATAACAGCACTGCATCAAAACTGACATTATTGGAATATTGGCAATTTCTAAAGGCTCTGTAATTTTCATAACAAGATCATCTTCTGATGCACAAACTCTGCACATTGGGACCATACCTATAAAAAAACAATATTTTTATAGTATGTGTGTAATTAGACATAAAAAATAACAAATTTATTCCACAATCTCGGAACGCATCGTACTTAAATGCAAATAAAGTTTATGTTAAAGTTAAGCAACATCGAGCGCGCTCAAAACTTAAATAGCTGACATAACTGCCTACCAGTACTACTTACAACTGTTAAACAATTAAGGACGATCTAGTTATTAGAGGCAAATTTCTAAGGTAAAAAGAGTTATTTTAACACACACACACATACATACATTTTATCATACAATATTTCATAAAGAACAATTTTGAAAATAAATGATTTTTGGCTCGCGAAGCATAAAATTGAATTTTTAAGTAGTCTCCTGTTGTGTATCGCCTTTTTGATACCTTTATGTATAGGAAAATAAAAATAAAGTAAATAGCTCTTTTGATGATGCAGTTGGTCAGAGAGATGTGATCTATCAACGACAGGTGATCTGTCAGTGGCAAGTGATCTGTCAGTGACAAGCTATCTGTCAATGACAAGTGATCTGTCAGTGACAAGTAATCTGTCAGTGACTAGTGATCTGTCAGTATTTATGCAAATTAAAACTTGGTAAAGTATTTCTGCCTAAAGTAGAATTCCTACATTTTGGAATTGAACAAAACCGTTCATATTTACTTTGAGTAAAGTAATGGATATAACGTATTGTTTACAAGTAGTTTACAAATTAAAGTTATGTTAAAAACGATTATGACAGTGACAGTTTGCAATGTTTTCTTTATAGTAGCAGTTACAAATTTAAGACGACATTTCCATATTTGAATTCATTGCTAATTGTGCAAAGAAATTGAGAATCCTTCATAAATAACGATTTGATAACACAGATGGCCTAATGTAAGTTGGCATGTTACCCATGGCACAAAACTCTAATAAGGTTGGAGAACAACAAGATTGATGTATTACTATTAAAGCTCTTTGACAATACTTAATTAAGAAATACCGCCAAAAATTATTTGTAAATATAAATTAAATGTATGGTAAGAAAAGATTGCGATTAAATTACCTCAAGAAAAAAAATGCTGGTATAATTTTTTTTCAGGCTTTAATCGATAACAATTCAATATGAAACCGAGCCAAAGTTTGATATAGAAGTTCGTAGGAGACAACAAAAACGACAGTATCAATATGAAACTCAAGCTAGATGAAACACTTTATGATAAAAAACAGAAATAAAAAAAGTAGGACTCTTCTCATTTGTGTTGGACATGGCCATACAGTCAATTGAAGAAAGGTTATACTAATTAGAACTTCGGAATGGCCATTTTTAACTCTAGTATGACATACAAATACAGTATAAATAATACCATCTTCAGAATTTATAAGTCACGTAATATTCACGTCATTTTTTTGCGATATTCGTGAATATAACCTCATTGGTGCCGAATTAATTGTATTAGGAATAATATTTGCTGTTTTTGTACCAGTGGCAACTGCCAAGCACAGATTTTTTAAATCGAAGCTACTTAACTCTAATCTGCGTTTACAAAACAGATTAGTGAAGCGTCTGCAACGACTCGATGAGAATCGTCAAAGCGAACGTAAGTTGTCCTCGCTTGTATTAGGCCTCTTTTATACAAGCATTATATCTAGTGTGTTTCGAGTCCTTTTAAAAGGGCCGACTTTTTATGAAGTTCTTTGTCGCGTTACGCTTACAAATAATTTTGTTGTTGGTTTAATGTTAAGTAATTTCCGTGGTAGAATATAACCCAGACAGCTATGTCACGTCATATTCACGTTTTTTAAGATATTCGTAAATATAACGTCATATGACCAATAGATGACGTTTAAAAATGACGTCTACATTTTTAGTCGAATGAATGACGTTTCATTTTTGACGTCATAATGACGTATTTCTTTTGTAATTTTGACGTCATATTTCCGATGTCATATTGACATACATTATACGACGAACTACGCCAAGCTGCGCGCTATTAACTTCTGCTATTATTATCTTGTACACACACTACTCATGCTACCACACAATCACTACGTTTCGCAAAACTAACCTAACTCATTGGGCATGGCGTTGAGTTTAAGGATGGTGATAATAACAATATTGCTATTATTGGCAGAAGCCGACAAATTAAGATAAGATGAAATAGCTTCGGATATTCAGTGAAAGTCTTAAGTTCAATTAGTTAAAAGAAAAAGATGTAGTGTTCATAGGTTCATAGTTATCATTATGCAGCAGAAAAATTAGTCACAATACTTTAAAATGTAAATGTCATCGAATGAAGTGTTCATAATTAATGATGATTATGATTAATTCTAGACACTTGGTTAAAAGTTTATTGAAAGATACCAGCATATAATTTCACGTTTCTAGGAGACGTCTTTGGTGCCTGACACTTTTTCGTCTTTTTGTCGTTATATTTACGTCATGATTTTGGTCGTAATCCCAGCCAATAGAGTCACGTTATATTCACGTCATTTTTTGGTGATATTTGTGAATATAACGTCATATGACCAATGGATGACTTCTAATAGACGTAATTTTTAGTCGAACAAATGACTTCTCATTTTTGACGTCATAATGACGTATTTTTGGTGTAATTTTTATGACGTCATGTTGACATACGTTTCACGATAAACTACGGTGCACCCTCTATTAGCCTTTGCCGTTACGATCTTATGCACACGCTATCACACTATCACAATCCACACGTTTTACAAATCTAACCTCACTTATTGGGTATTGCGTTGAGTTTGAGGATCTTTATAGTATTATTGCTATTGTTATTAGTAGCTAGCCAAAAAAATAAGTTAAGATGAAATAACTTCGGATATTCAGGGAAAGTCTTAAGTAAAATCAGTTAAAAGAAAAAGATGTCGGCCGGAGTTGTTATCATTATGCATCAGCGAAATATACATCATTAATTAAAAACAATCTGTTAGATAGAAGTATTCGATGCAACGTCCTTCTAGATATTGTATTGGGTAGTGGACTGACAGTAGGATAATCAATTGTTATTTATTTAAAAAATACAGCTCTTCTACCTGCCAGTGCTGATAAAGAAGGCAGACAAACTCCGAAATATACTCTAAAATAAATGTATTTTTTTAAGTAGGAAACAATCGATTATCCTATTGCCAGCCCATTACGCATTCCAGTATTAATAAACGTTTATTGAATAGTACCAACAAAAAATGACGTGAATATGACGTGTCTTTGCTGGCTGGGCAACCGATTGTCCTATCGCCAGCCCACTACCCAATCCAGTATTGATAAATGTTTATTAAAAAAATCCGTCTATTTTAAGTCAACAACTGACGTCTGTTTGACATCATTGTGTTACGTCAATTTTAGGTTACTGAATGACGACTTTGGTCCCTAACACATTTTTATCGTCATATTTACATGTTATTAAAATTCTAAAACACGTCATTCAATAAAACCTGTTTTTATATGCTGTTTATATTCTATCACAAATTAATATATTTATTAATAATCAACCAACAAAAAAAAATTAAATGTGTATTCTTCTCATTTGACGTTAAGCGTCCCGCATAATTTACATTAAAAAATCATTTGAAAGATAATTTTAATAAAATTATTCTGTATTAACATCGATAAAATCAGTCATTCATTATATCATCATATGGCTAACATTAAATTACTTTTATTAGTGACACCGAGTATATTTCTAGGCATGGCTCCAACTTTTAAAAGTATTATCTGAATTAAAAACAATACTAAATTAATAATGATAAATTATATCAATTACGTATATTAGGACAATTAAAATTCTCACCATCCATTATTAAATCGTATTCCCTGGAAATTATCAAAACACAGAAAGCTATATTGATTGTAGGTTGCGAATGTTCTAAATTCGAACAACGCAGCCACTTTCCCGCTCCTTTACTTCATCTAGAGAATGTTCCGATGGTGTTGTTGCAAGATGGCACAAAACAAATATATTTCCAAACAAAATGGTAGTTCCGATACACCTCGAAGCAACTTTGAACTACCGTAGAAATTTAATAGGTTCAATTGCCGGTCTGTTAAAATGCTTTACCAAACAGTTCTGTTTACATTAGTATATAAACTTTAAGTTTTCTATTCTATAATTAATCTCGGCACATTCTAGTTTAGCGTTTTTAGCACAGTATTTAGGTTAGAATTATTGTAAACAGCTGATGCTTTTGCCGCCATCTATGGAATGTTGTCGGCTCGTGTCAATACTAAGTTCGGAATGAAGTTAACATCGGTATATTAGAACTACTACCGCCAGGAGAAAATCAGCGAAGTGACTGACCTCTGGTGTTAAATTTTGAGCTGCTAAAATGGAGAAAACAAAATCCACGCAATATGTCTGAAAACTAACCTAATACATAGTTGCTAGTGAGAGAGATTTCTTTTGTGGACCTTTTTGATTATAAAAATTAAGATTTTTTTTCTTCTAAAACTACGCATTACTTCACACTGATCACGTTAATTTTGTTTTCTCATTTGAACATCTTAAAAAGCGCCATCTATTGGTTCTTGATTTTCTTATAGGCGGAAATGTAAAATTAGGAATTTAAAAAAACCTAAAAATTGATATAAACATATTTATATTTAATATTAATAAAATGGTGTAATACTGAACAAAAATCTTTATTTTTTGTATTCGAAACGCTTGTTTAGAAAAATATATATTTTAAAGTCATTCAAAAAAATTGACTTTTTGCTTTTGAAGAAAATTAATTAATAAACAATTTAAATATTTGACAAAAATTTGGTTTTTATGTTCTCATTTTAGATTTTTAAAAAATTCTTATTGTACCTAATTGTGAGAAGCAAATACAGTCTCAATATTATTGGTCTATATTAGATCACCACAGAACCCTCTCCCAGTCCCACAGTACTACAGTCTAGATTCTCGAAGACATGTTTTATATTACAACCATTGTTAGAAGAAAAAAACATAAAATTTACTATAAAAAATTCTTCAATCGTATCATGTTTGCTTACACTCAAAACAAAAAATGTGATTTTTTATTTATGTTTGGATATAACCAAGCAGGAATCTATAGGGAGTTCAGCATCTCATTAATCAAGTAAAAATTCTTTCAATTTATAAGACTAATGAAAGTTTCAAGTGTATAATTAAAATACGAACCCACCAAAGTAAATAAAAAATGAAAAATTTATATTACATTTTTATTATAAAATGATCAATTAAAATAAATCTCCACATTACATATAAATTTTAAAAAACAATTTTTATAAATATTATATTAAAAATAAATTAAACCTCTAAATCTTCTCTTTTACGCTTTTCTCCTTGCCCCTTGGGACTTAATGGTGGAACATTATTTGATGATTGAATATTTTGACTTATCTGTATTTTAGGTTTTAAAACTGTTTTTTGAGGTAACAAGTTGGGGTTAGATAATTTTGTTACTGGTTTTGGAATTGTTACCGTTTGTTTATTTATTCCAAAATTACTAGTTCGTTTTATTATGTTCACTGTCGGTTTGTTAGCTGTAAAAGTATTTGTAATTAATTTCTTTTGAGGTCCTTTTAAAATATAGTTGGCTGAAGAAAGACAATGACGATCGGGAGGCAATCGAAGTCCACATGGTGGTTTTATAACGGGCAGAGGACTATTGTTTTTATTACGAGCACATTCCAATAATACTTCTCTTGGTGGAGGCATTGTAAAAGTATTTTCACTTTGCAGTTGTAATGCTAATCGTACGTCATCTAAATCAATAAATTTTTTCTTGGAATTGTTTGCAAATAATCGAGATTCTTCTAATATTGTAGATCCATAACGATATACAAATTCTGTTAGCTGAATGACTGTTTTGGGTTCATATTCTGTTATACCCATCTCTTTCATAATTGCCATAATTACTTGCCCATCTTTAGGTATGTTCTTAGTTAAAATAGTCTTGGGTTTGTCCTTTTCGGCCATTTTCTTAGTCTATTGAAGATAGAAATGATGGTTATCTGTTCTGCAGAATCCGCCCCTGCTCAGCAATATAGAACTGCAGTTGAAACGACTACGGCCATCGAAGTGATTGATTATAATAATAATATAAATAATTTAATTTGTATACACTGAACTGAAATAGTGTTAATGCACAGTGTACATGTCACGTGTTCAGTGTTCAGATGCTTATAGAACGGCAACTTTACACGATTTTTGAATCCATGTGTTGCGCCATCTGTAGCGATGGACGCAAACTAATACGAAGAGGTAAATTTGAAAATATTTGTAATTTTAAATTTGTTTAATTTTACAAAAATAAAATAAGAAACCTCTAACGTATAACTATTTTTATTGTTTAAACTGTGAAAATACAAAAATTAACATATCCATAAATTAAAATATTTGGAAATAAATATATACAACATATTTTATACGAACTTTTTATACTGATAAAATATGTTACAATAAAATCTATAACCATGTTTTCTATAATTCACCATTTATTTTAAAATTAATCAATTCATCTTACAGGCGAGAGTTATGTACATCGAAAAGGTTGCATATACGATATAATTAGCCATCTTTTCGGCATATTTATTTTATTATTATTTATTTATGATATAAAATCATAAATAAACAACCTTTTCACTTCGTATTCAAAGTTAAAAAAAAAGTGAAAATCTAGCACTAAAAGTTATAGTCGTGCTCGATTTAAAGTGACAGAATCAGCTCCATTTGTACACCACCAGCTTTATACAGCTGTTCAAGGCCAGTGTTTGCACGAACTTCGTGCGTTTAAATCGAAAGTCTAATGAAACTGTGATCGAACATAAACAATCATTAACCAACACTGACACAAACGCTAGTAGCGCCTCTGCACGAAACGGACGTAAAGCAATCTTGTGGAATTGGCCAATAACAAAGGTACTGGTCATAGTTGGCTATAGTCTATGGAGTCCAGTGAGTACACTGAGTGAGTGAACGAAACAAGAGACAACACTAAATGCAGTTGTAATATGCACCATTAGTTTTAAATAATTAAAATACATTGTACATATTATTATGATATACTATTAGAATAATGACTTTCTGTTACTATTCTTTGACTTCTGAGTGACTAGTCTGAATTTTGAATTGGTAAACATATGATCAATTGATCATTATTAATGACTTTATCTACTAAAATGGCTGAGAAAGACAAAACTAAAACTACTCTTGCTAAAAATATCCCTAAGGATGGCCAAGTAATTATGGCTATAATGAAAGAGATGGGCATAACAGAATATGAACCGAAAACAATTATCCAGCTAACAGAATTTGTATACCGTTATGGATCTACAATATTAGAAGAATCAAGATTGTTTGCTAACAATTCAAAAAAGAAGTTTATTGACTTAGATGATGTACGATTAGCATTACAGCTACAAAGTGAAAATACATTTACAATGCCACCACCAAGAGAAGTATTATTGGAGTGTGCTCGTAATAAAAATAACACTCCGCTGCCTATCATTAAACCACCATGCGGACTTCGATTACCTCCCGATCGACATTGTCTATCATCAACAAATTATGTTTTAAAAGGACCTAAAAAAATAACAGTATCTAATACGTTTACCGCTAACAAACCAACGGTAAATATCGTTAAACGAACTAGTAATTATGGAATTAATAAACAAATGGTAACAATTCCAAAAGCAAAAATATCTAATAGCAATTTGCTTACTCAGAAAACAGTTTTGAAACCTAAAATACAGATTACACAAAATATTCAGATACAATCTCCAAGCGATGCTGGAAGTCCTATGGGGCAAGGTGAAAAACGCAAAAGAGAAGATTTTGAAGAAGTTTAAATTTATAAATAACTTCATTATTATTAAATATAGTAATTTTTTATTTCAAATTATACTTCTATAATACAAATTTAATACATAAATATATTATTTTATTTTGGAATTGTAATATTATTACCACTCACTTTGACTTTATTACAATATTATTTTTTAACATGTTATTTGCCAACCAAATTTTTGTACAAATATGTGAGGTCAAATTTTTAAATTTCTATACTTTTTACGTGTAATAATATTGCACAAACATTCAGAAATGTTGTTATTTTTGTATTGTATTTGCTAAAAGACTTGGCCGTTACTAGGAACTGCTAAGGCATCTGCAAAAACTATAGGTCTAGGAGCCACATAGAGGTCCATACCATGTGACTGCCATTTTTTGTTAATTTATATTGTATTTTTCGTGTCCTGTTAGGCCACGGCAGTGGTATATGCCTAGGTACTTAACTTGTTGAATGTGTTTTTTGAGTTCAAGCATAGTCAAAATAATAATTAAAAACTGCTTTATTCATTTACTCGATATAATTAATCGACATGTATGTGTTGCTATCCATTAAACAGAGTTTACAAAGGTGTTACTAACAAATAAAGACTTACAATAAAAACAGTACTAAATTCTAAAAAACACAAATTAAATAAAATAGTACCAAGTTTAACAACCTGTAAAGATTGTAAGAAATAGTTTAAAAAAGGATGATGGTTTGATTAAAAAAACAAAATTATTTAGTCAAAATAATGAACTTACAGTTTCCATACAACTTTTATATTTCTTAATGGATTGATAAATTTTCACAACTAGTCAATTGGCTGTGGAATGTCAAGTGTTGAAGACATTCTAGATTTTATTTATCGTAACACTTAATTTACCTTAATGGGTAATTTAATCACGTAATGTACACGCACCTGGCGGACAAGGGCATTACTCCTATTGGTAATTATGCATGCGACGTGCTAGTTACAAAAAAATAAAATAAATTTAAATTAAGTGGTTTGGTTCCTCTTCCTCATGCTGAAATATATTTGCTACATCAATTAAAATATATTTTTAATTTTAATTATGTATAAATATTACACTTGTTAAATAAAGTGATTACCGCAAACTCTAAATTAAGTGGTTAAGCGTTACTTGAAATTCACACAAGTCACTAAAATTGAGTACTGGATTTTATTAGTATATTGGTCTTGCGTAAATTGCAGCAAGAACTGTAATTTTCATCCTATTTAAATGAGAAAAGAAATAACTGTCAAAAATTAACTTTTAATTTTTTTTCTGAGGTGGTTTGCAAGTGTATGTACAGTTCGGATGGTGATAGTACTGTTTACGATTGAGGTCCTTTGGTTGTTCTATTTTCTATAATCTATCCATGTTATTACAAACGTGTGCAATATGTTGTGTGCCTCACATTTACATGTTGTGGAGCATGTGTGGCAGTAATCTTTTATATGTCCGATCTAAGCCATATATATTGTTAAGACCACCGTGTCTGGTGATCAGTCCTGTACCGACTTTCATAGTTTGATTTGACTCATGTGCGAAATGTTTTGAGTATTTTGTGTTGATTCTGTTAGGAATAGTCTTGTACAATTTATTTTTTGACAGCTTTCTAAACATAAAATTGAGCGATTATATTTATAGCCGAAAATAATAAAATGCTTTTTTTAAGTTTCGGAATCTAAAATGAATATAAATTTTACGTAAAATTCATTTGTGACCTCAATGTTATTATATTAACGTATTTTTTTTTATACTTTGCTTTATGCTTCTCTAAAAAAATTATTGCGCAAATTCAATGAGCAAAGGTATTTGCCACAAACATTATAATCATATTATTTGATCAATAAAGTATAATTTTTAGTTTAATTTTTTTGTTGTTTGTACAATATACAATAGTAATTGAAATAATTAGACTTCCTTATAATGTAATAATTAGGGAATGAATATATGGCAATAAAGGACCATTAGTTCGTAACTACTATATAGTAGTTATATATTGTCAAAATCATGCGGATGTTTCGATGAATTACTATCACCTTCAACATTACAATATTACCACAAATTAAATATTAAAAATGAACAATTTGGATGAGCGAGAAACGTGAATTATGATTAAAACAAATTTTATTAATGAAAATGAGAGTGATAATATACAAACAAATATATAAAACATATGTACATGAAACATTAAAAATTTAAAATTATCAAAAGTATATCACTAGATTTTTTATATTGTATATAAAACGCAGAGACGAATTAAATAAAGTCATCTACTTTTTTATTTAAGTGTTAATGTCAACACGGAATTTCATTGCTTTAGTTTGTGGAGTTTATACATTGTTTGATAAGCTACGAGTTTTTTTTTCTTTTTTGTTATTCTTTTTAAATTTTGCGCCATAAGATTAGTACATATCAAAACAATGCGCCATTCAAAAGAACTCCAGTACAAAAAACCCCAAAAATAGCACTTTGCAGTGATATTCTCACACCACATATGAAAAAGAAACAAATATCTTATAAGTTTTATTAATATTATGAACTGATTACGTATTTTTTTAATTTGTAATATAAATTGTTTAATTTTTTTAAATATTTTGCCTATTTCTTACTATTTTAGTTTCAATAGGAATATTTAATGTTATTAGGTTGACGGTGTTTAAAGATGGAGTTTCCGCTTTCTCTCAATTTTTGCAAATGGCCTTTTCCGGTTCGCGCTGCTGTTGAGTGGACGTGAGAGTTTATATAAATAAGGTTAATGTAAAATTATTTATCGATATTTGTAATATTGCTGTTTTTCAATAAATTACACCTGTGCTGCTTACTTTTCATTGGTTTTATTCTAGTATTAATGGAGAATAAAAACAATACTTCCGACACGTGTTTTTTGGTTATTGTAACATCAGTTTGTAGATAATTATTTAAAATCGGTCGGAAAATAAAAATATAGAAATTTTTAATCTAGATCTTTAAAGAGTGAATAATTACGTTTTTGGAGGCTTTAAAATATATTGCAGCATAGATATTAAATAGTTAAATAATTTTATACATGTTTTTATTATTATAGTAACTATGGCGGAATATGAAGAGAATTATGATGATGCTCAAATGGCCGGTGCTCCTGCTCCAGCAGAGTCACCAGACATTAAATTATTTGGAAAGTGGAGTTGTGATGATGTCCAAGTAAACGACATGTCTTTACATGTATGTTTTGTTTATATCTATTAAGTATTGCTAATGTTTATTAAACTTTATTTTATGTTTTAGGACTATATTGCAGTTAAAGAAAAAAATGCAAAGTATCTCCCACATTCTGCTGGTAGATATGCTGCTAAGAGGTTCAGGAAGGCACAATGCCCAATTGTCGAACGTCTTACCAATTCTCTTATGATGCACGGTCGCAATAATGGAAAGAAATTAATGGCTGTCAGAATTGTTAAACATGCCTTTGAAATTATTCACTTGCTGACTGGCGATAACCCACTCCAGGTATTTTTAGATTTCTAATACTTTTAAAAAACTAGAGATTAAAAAAAAACTAATGTAACCTACGTCTCATACGTTCATAATTAATATTTCCTATACAAAATAATTATGAAGAATATAATTCATGAGCAACTTATAATTATTGCCCTGCATAATCCTCGATAATTTATTGTTATAATACTAATTACACATTGATCGTAAGCATGATTTAAATGAAAGTATTTTAAAAAGATTTTTGTGTATTGCAAATCTGTCTGCAAGAGTAAATAATGATCTTGGAGAAGAGCAGTTGAAACTGCTTGTCTGTTTTTTGTTTATTTGGCAGCGACTGATTTGATTGGTACCGAACAAGTTTCCGGGCAGTCTGTGGGTGTGTACGAACAACTGACTTTTAGTTTAACTTGGTCAGTTGTGTTAGAACAGAAAACTCCATTTTTGAACTAATTTGGAACCTATTCTGGTGTTTGTAGGAACGAAGCTATAATTATACTTTGATAAAATTATTATATCTAAAAGATTCGTTATAAATTAAGCTTACGATTAGATAATATATTTTAATTTTTGGATGGATTGGTTTTTAATTTTTTACAAGTTTTATGTAGTTGAGGATTTTCAAGAAGCTGTCTGTATATGTTTATTATTCACATTATTTATTTAATATTTGCTAAAACTTGCCCATCCAACCAAAGACTATTAATTGCAAAATTTATCATGTCATAAAAATCCGTCACCGCAGCAAATTTTTTAGTAGGTTTGTTTTTCTAATAAATATACAATTTACAGATTTTAGTATCTGCTATTATCAACTCGGGACCTCGTGAAGATTCTACACGTATTGGAAGAGCCGGTACAGTAAGGCGGCAAGCCGTTGATGTATCTCCATTGAGAAGGGTTAATCAAGCCATCTGGTTGCTTTGCACAGGAGCCCGGGAAGCAGCTTTCCGTAACATTAAAACAATTGCTGA
>JARJEC010102977.1:0-13672 GCA_030264575.1 Tachinus sp. AB-2021
ACTATGTTTTTTTATCACAATTTATTTAGTCACACCGTGACTGCAGTTTCGGCTGAACCTCAGTCTTCATCAGACGTTATATGAGTCTGATGAAGACTGAGGTTTAGTCGATACTGCAGCCACGGTGTGACTAAATAAATTGTGATAAAAACGTAGTAATTTATTTCAAATCCTGCATTATGAATTATCACTTAGTAACGGTCGATTCTATCAATCTTTATTATCATTTGATATGTATCTTTAATTCCTTTGATATGAATAAAAATATGCCAAGATGGATCAAGTTTCAAATAAATAAAATGAGATCTAGATAGTAGGCAATCTATAATTAAAAAGATGGAGAATTTTGATACGCTGAGGGTGTTGGACGATCAATCAGTAATTGCAAGCTCCTTCTTTGATTAGAAACCTTATAGAATGGTACAAATAAGATCTCTCACAAATCATTTTAAAAATGATTTAAATCATAAGCCACAAATCAATTGTAAAATCAAAATAAGTCTTAAGTCATTTTTTATTTAAATCATTGTTTGCATTTTAAATTTAATCATATATCATCAATAATGATAGAATATAGTGTATGTGAACAATTGTAATGTAATTTATTTGATTTAAATCATATTAATTTGATTTAAATTATATTTTTTGATTTAAATCATATTAATTTGATCTAAATTATATTTTATTATTTAAATCATATTAATTTGATTTAATTTTGATTCATTTGATATAAATCATTTTATTTGATTTAAATTTTGGCAATGCCATTAGTCAATTTGAAAATAATTTAAATCAAAGGTCTTAAATCATTGCATAAAGTGATAATAAAAATGGAAGGAGTTAAAAATAATTTAAATCATTGGAACATTTCTGGTACGAATCTATTCCGCAGCTGCCTCAAAGGATAAATTGTAACGATGATAGCAAACCTTTGCAACAAGGAATGTTTTAACAAAACTACATGAAAAATATCACAATGTGGATATATAGTAAACTTGCTCTTGCTGGACCCCGTCTTGGTACCGGGAAAGTAAAAATCAATACAATTTTCTTTTTTGTCCCAACCCACGACCGTAAATTCAAATTCAAATTCAAATTTTACTCGGTGTTACTACACAACATCTAAATAAAAACTTAAGTATCAATCGAATGGGTCCAAAATCCAACCTCTTTGGCTTAAAAAATGAAATAAAATAACTTCTGCAATGACTGGTGTGAAGCCCCTATTGTCGTTTTTGCGTCAAATTTGAAATTTCAATATAAGTTCAATTATAACAGTATTACAAGATATTGATTTTTTAGGATCACCTTAGTAATAAAATGTTTATCGCATGGGACAAAGTATTCTAAATACGGACAAAAGAGTAGACTGATGTGTATATTGTTAGAATAACAAAACTCTACACTTTCCAAGTATTTGATCACATATTACCTATGTTAATAGTTGTAACTTGTGTGGATTTCCATTAATGAAGTTCTGTTTCTCTAGAACTGAATCAAAACAAAAGACACTTTCATAACTATAACTGATTAGACTACATTATTATCTTACAATAACCAAAATGATATTCGTAGAGCTAAACAATAAAAAATATTTTGATAAGATTATTTCCTCCAAAAATTTAAATCCAATGAAATATAATAAATTTAAAATTTCAACCATTGACTACAGACCTTCTTCTATTAAACGAGTTGCTGCACCTAGCTTTGAAGATTGAAACTGATTAAATATCATGTAGCTATAAACAGTGTGTCCCAGCATAGACGTAACAAGAGATGTAATGAATACAAAATTTTTGAATTTTGGAATGGTATGGGGTATATTCAAATTTTATGTTTATTAAATCATCTACTATGGGACACACTGTATAATGTTATAGCAACAATTAAATGCAATATCAAAAGAAGTTTCTTGAAATAATAATAGCATTATTTGGGAAATAATCTGGTTGTAAGCCACACAAGCTCAAATTATGACTACATAATTTTGAGAATAATAATTGAATCATTTAAATTTGATAATAAAAACTGTACAATGTACGCTGTCGAGTTTTTAATACTTATTAAATTTGAACACTACGTTGCTATGGAACGGAACGCGTCGTGAAGACGTTCTCCAAAAATTAACCAACCAAATATGGAGCTCTTAGGACGGACCCAACCTATGATTAAATAAATTCAATTTGATCTAGTTGTTACTTTGTGACTGTGTCAGAAATTTATGCATTCATGCAATAATCGGACAGGTTGGTGGAGTATTTTCGATAAAACCTTTGAACGGAATTATTTTTGACATTGCATTCATTCAGTTTCCTGTGATAAATATTTCCTTTTTTGTAATTATTCCAGCTAAATTATAGTAGGTGAAAATATAATTCAATTCACTATATTTCAAACAACTGACTCAGTAATTTTTACAATTACGCAATAGCCATGCAGATTAGTGGACTACGATAAGTACTATTTTTGAATGAGATTATTTTTAACGTAAGATTCTATCGAGTAGCTAGCATGGGATGAAGGTTGGCCATTTGTTTGCGATTATTGTAAATGGATTGTAGTAGGTTTGAATCATATCCAATTCTTTAATGACACAATAGTTGAGGGAGTAAGTGGGTCATAATATTTCAAACAATTGGCTAAACAATTTTTACAATAACGCGATAGTTGGGCAGGTAGATGGGATACTATTGCTAAAAGTTGTATCTATAGATCGCAGGTTTATTATTTAACAAACATTTATTATTCACAAGCATAAAACAAGTTAAGTTATTATCTGCAAAATACTATAGTACACTGTATGTCTATTCAATCTATAATGAAATATTTCACATTTTTTGTCACTTGACAAAAAGCAATATATTGATAAAATCGTTTTAAATATTTTGTGAAAATTGTTAAAATATACGATTTTACAAAATCCTTTACAGTTTGAAAAGTAGAAAAAGAGTTCTTATTGAGAAAAAAAATCTTTATGAATGTACGAAGAAAAAATAAATTTTTAGTTTTGTTTTGTGATTTATTATTTTCGTGTACACATGAAACTCAGTAATAATTAATTATTGCACATACACTGACATTCATATGTCCCGTTACTTGATTTTAATAGACAGATATTTTTATACATATACTGAGAGTATGGTGGTATTAAACTCGTATAATTACTTACTAACTTTATTCTCGTGAATAATAAATGTCACTATCCGCTCATTAAATAATTGCTAATATCTCGAATAGGTTGCTTACTTGTTATTTGTAATTGGAAAAATACTTTTATTTAATCCAAAGAAATATAAGAAAGAATAATTTCTTATTTTAAGCAAACATAAATTATTAAATTGGTTTCTAAAATAAAAATGTATATTTGTGAATATTCCATGCAAGCTGCATTTCTTGATTTATATTTTAAAGTGCTTACATTTTTACATTTCAATTTCAAAAATAGTAAATTGTAAAACAGAATTTTTTGGAATTTTTAAATGAATTGTTAATGGTGGGACGAGGGTGATTTATTCATTTCTTTAAAAAAATAATATTACTTGTTTTTTGATCAAACACGACAGCTTCATTTTTCAAAGCTGTAAGTTTAGGCTGGTAGAAAAAGACTGCCCGGACTATAGTCTGGGGGTCTTTCTTCCCTTCATCAGAACTAGATAATAATAATCTAGTGCTGATAAAGGTGTGCTTCCAGAAATGCTACAGTTAGATAAAAGCATGTAATAAAAAAAAACAAATCCTATAAAATCTATTTAAAGGATGTTACTTAATAAATCTAATTAATAATTATTTTCTCCAAACATCACAAAACTAGATATCCAAAATATTTTTTTTAAATGCCATTTTTCCATAGCTTAGAAAACCAATATTTAAAAATGAATTAAAAATTTTGTGAACATTTTTAACGGAATTCTATTGAACTCCGTCAAAGAAAAAAAAGATAATATAATAAAAAAACAATTTAAGTCCTATAAAGCAGTGTGATTCAACCCGTTTTTAAAATAACTTTTTTTTTGCTGAAATGAACTCGAAAGTTTAATAAGAATACGATGAAGTTTAAACAATACGCGCATCCAATAGATTCAATTTCTATAACGAACACTTTAGGAAAATGATTCAAAAGTAATGTTTTTATTTTTTAATTTTATTATACAAAAGTGAACTTATAATTTCGAAAATGCTATTTAATTTAAGTAAATATAATTAGTGTCTAAAATGTATTTTGCTGCCTCATTTTATATGAAATTAGCTATTTTGTTGACAGTTAGGTCAAGATTTAATATTAAGACAATAGAAGAAAAAAAAAAGTAATTGGTCTGATAATCAGTATATCTTTACAAAAAAATCATTTTAATCTGAACTAGACAAAAATGTGGTAATTATTTTATATAAATGTGTATTGAATCAAGTCATAATTTGCTTGGTTTAATTTTTAATAAAAATTAGCTACAATATTACATAATAAAATAGATGTACGTTTAATAATACATTAGATGTATTGTTATTTTGAGCTAGTACTCAAAAATGCATCACACAATAATTTTATCAATTTATATGAATAACTATAATATTTTTGTTTAAACTATTAAAGGTAAATTGACTAACTAATTCTATTTGATTAAAAATATTGTGGTTAGAACAAAAATGTATATTGTTTTCAAATGTTATGATGATCAAAATTGATACAGATTTTCTTTTCGACAGTTCCGACATTTCACACGGGTCATAATCGTAGTCGACCACGATTAGAGCGTGACCGTGAATACGACGAATACACAGAGCGAGACTACGGTATGTACGGTATTAGAGAAGGTCACACTGTGCCTCCACATTTACAAGGGGACGATTATCGGGACAGAGATCGTGCGATGGATAGGACATTAGAAAGGCCGCCCAGAGACCACAAGGCAACCAGAGAAGAAGAATATCCAACACATAGAGGTTCATCAAGAAGATGTCTTAATCCCATCTAGTGGAGGCTTTCTACGGAGCAGCCCATTGAAGAGGAAATTCATGACGACCTCAAAGATGAAGTATATTACAAACCGCAACTTCCCAAAGAGTTTAGAGACGATAGAGTAGATAGGCGCTACGATGATAGGCGAAGGTCAGAAGAAAGGTACGAGAGGACCAGCAGAGACGATCGCAGATACGAAGATCGGCGTCAGTATGAAAAGGTTTATCGTCAAGAGGGAAGAAATTACAGGAAGGAACTTTTGGAGCGGTTTGCAGATATGGATTTTGAGGATCAACATGAGTTGCGCGGCCATCAAAGGGAGTACGAGTGATGGCCTTCTTCAATGGGGAGTTCCGTAAATGTGATGTAGAAAAATCTGACCTATATACATAAAAACTTTAAAAATTTTGACCAGTTTGGTGCCATATTTGAGTAATAGCTCAATTTTGAATCAATCTATAATTGAGGTAGCTACATTTAGGATTTTTAAATTTATTAAAATAAGGAATGGAAAAATACTGTTGAAGCTGTATAAATTTATGTATTTTATATATTGTATCATAGCTTAAAATTCAAGGAACTGAGACTCATGGAGATTCGTTCTCTCAACTTATTTACCTGCCTCTGCGCACACCAAATTTTTATTGGTGAGTTTGGAGGTCCGCTGCGTTTCGTCGAAACACTCACCTCACATCGACACACCCTTTATATCGACCAGTAAAATATAATTTAAGTTAATTTAAGACTCATATCTTTGGTCCTTATAATAATATACAATCGTGTCGATCGAATGTATAAATTTTAAATCGATTTATTTTTCCCTTATTTTTTCTAACTACTACGTGATATTAATATACATAATAAAGTTTAATGTCATGCAATGACTGAAAGTTAGGAAAATTTAGTACGTTCAAGTTTGCACTGCTGTTAGAAAATGTTTTACGATAAGTAGATGTAATCAAAGTGCATGAAAGTAAGTCGAAGCTTTACCAAGGATAGTTAATTCATTATAACAAAATTAATTATAATATATTGAAAAAAATGAAACATTATTTTTGCAAAAAAATAAAAACAAGGAAATGAAATTAAGCATATTGTTATCTACAACAGCATCAAATTATTGGAAAGGAGATAAAATGATTTTATTTTTTATTTAGATTAGCCTGAAACCATTTTGTCACCTTTTTATTTATTAAACGAAAAGCGACAATCATTTTATGTGTATATGCTTTCTTATTAAATAGTTTAATTAATCTTGATCTATAGTCATAAGTTTTAAACAATACTGAATTCTAGTATTCATAAGCATAAAATAATTCTAAAAACATGTCTTCAAATAATAATAATACAATAATATTGCATCCTCATCATTATTTGCTTGGGAATATTGAGAATTCAGCTTATTGCAGGTGTGATACGGAAGAAATTGGATCATTTAGACATCTTTTTTTATTAGGAATGAAAGAAAACAAAGCAAAACCATTTGGATTTATTTTTACACATACAAACGCCATTTGAATAATAATAATACTAATAATAATAGACACACCAATTCGATGAATTAAAGTTACTGTGATGATGCACAATTTAGTCCAGATTTTATTTGCAGAAATTATTGAAACAATTCCTATTCATAAGATCTGGACCATTTCATAGTACTAGTACCAGTTTAGAATTCCTAATAAGTACCTAATAACTGAATTCAATTCCATTAGGTAACTGTACAAAAAACGTACTGAGAATTAAAAATTATAAATAAAATGTACAAATTTCTTCTAGTTACGTAGACCTGTTGTAGATGATAATAATTGCAGCTTTTTACATATTGTAAATTTCAACTGCATGTGCCGTCTTCGAAGCGGCATTTTCACTGACCAATTTCGCAAAACACAAGACAAAGGTACTTGTATAGTTGTAGTAAATTGTAATATAATTAAATGATTTTCGTTTTGTGACGATGGTGCTGGCGAGTCGGACGTGATTAGAAATCGCTTAGGTTTACATAAGTAATGCAATATTTGCAATTTACTAAATATCATTTTACATAAAATATTATTAAAATTCTCCATCGCAACCGACCCGTTGGTTTCGTTCGTTTTGTTACATTCATTTCGACAAAATTTAACTAATTTAACAAAAAAAATAAAGAATAATAAAATAAAATTATTGCAAGTTATTAAAGTGATTGTAAGAATATGCTGTTAAAACTGAACGAGTCTATTGAACTTTTCAAAATACATTATTGATATATTATTATATAGCAAAAACAAAAAAGAATTTGATACATTGTAAATAGCTATTAAATATAAAAATTCTATGAGTACTACTCTTATGGTTATTGTTTATTTATATGTTTGTTTAGTTTGATTTTGTTTTCATTTGAATAATTGTTTGGTTTCGAATGAATGCCTTGCTACTTGTAAGTTGTTTTATAATTTTCTGTTTTCATTATGGTCCATAATTGTATGTGAGGAGTATGATGCGCAATTTATTGTGCAATTTTTTAAATAAATTCTATATATCAGAACTCATTAAAATAGTGGATTTACTTACCCCAGCAGAACCGCTTTTATTTTATTTACATGATAAGATACGAAAAATAATTTAGTTGTATATTTTTTCGGTGCAAATGGTTGACAATTTTTGGTAAGTCCATAATAATAATAATAATAATATTTACAAGTCAATTCTGTCAGAAATTATCTTTACATCTCTAGTCGTCATCACATCTTCTTGTGTTGGATCATGGTACATAGACTCTTACAGTTTTTCTAAAACGCCTCAAAATCTTTTTTTTTTTTTTATTTATTATCTCATTTATTACTTATTTGTTTTGGTATAGGTACCATGACTTTACTTGAATCCTCCAGTTCCAGAACTTGTTTGGTTCACAGAAAATGAAAACTGAGTTAATGATGCCATTTAGTAGGGGACGTTAATGTTAACATTTTTAGCCAGCTAAACAGTTAAAAGAGTCGTTATTTTTTACTCAAAAAGATGTCTGAAAATCAGCTGTGGCTAATTTTTATATCATTTTTGTTTTCTTTTCTACTTTTTGATGTATTATTTTAGATGGCCTTCGAGTTCTGGTATTGGATGACACTTCTAAAACCTGTTATGTGACTCACTTAATGTTTTTTGTTTGTCCACATTTCATAGTGTTTCTTGTTTTTCAATTTATTTAGAAGGGATTGATTCCTTTAGTAATGAGAACAGTTTAAGCTCAAAACTCTGTACATTATTTGGTAAAAAATAAACATTTTGTTCTGTTCGTTCTTTCTCCGTGCTATTTTACTTAGGTACATTTATTGGTTTTTAAGAACTATTTCATTTCTTTTAAGCAAACTGTCCATTTTCTTGCTGCAATATTTTTCACCATTGCCTGTTCTGATTTCAAATATTTTAACTACGCATCGATGTATGAACGCATTTAGAAGTTATGTTGTAAGCGACTTTTTAATAATAAAGTCAATTACAACTCAAGTGGTATGTATGTTATCAAACCATTTTTAATTAACCAAATATATACCTAAAGTATAAAACAAAGAACCTTTGAATTTTAACAAAACCAGAACTTTTTAATCAAAAATATAAAATTTACAGTTTATTGGTCAAAAATAAAACCACTGCTTTTAAAGAAAATGAGCTTGATTGAAATATTTAGCAGTATCTTATATACATGATGATACATAAAATACCATCCACAGTCATCTCATACATTTTAGATAACCACTACGAGATCATTATCTTTATTATTGTCATTAAGTTTTCTCTAAATCCTAAATAGTGCTTTAGTTTGAGGTCGCCCCCTCCCTACCTATGTAAAATTTTCACGAGATTAAAACCAGCCTCCTATTACGCTTGCTCTTTTCTTCAAATGTCTAGTTTCTTTTTTTACTTTTTTTCTCTTTCCATTGTAAACGGCCAGTTGGGTAAAACCCAACTTAACCCAACACACGCATACATAAACACAGCTGAAGAACCTCGAGGTCAACGGCTATTTGGCCTCGAGGTCCTTCAGCTGTGTTTATGTAGGTACGTGTGTGTTGAGTTAAGGCTGGGTTTTCTAGAAATTTGTCTCTGATATCTAGAGTGCCATTAATTGTTTCCATATGGCAAATCGTACAGGTAGGCGGGACTATGCGGTCACCCAACCAAGTGCGGAAGGTACCTAACGTTTGCTTCTAAAACATTATTTGACATCGGACGTCATGCCACCCGGCGGTGGTAAAGTTTTATTTACATGTGTAAATTAAATTTAGTATTAAACAATATAATATAAACATAGTCAGAGTGAGTGGTTATAATAATATAATATTGATATAAACATCACTATCGTGTCTTCAAAATTTATGATGTATTAACGTACTGTGTTAGCCTAAAAAGGTAAAATAATAGTATTTTTATGTTTGATTAATTAATTTTAAACAAATATAAATTCTGACAAACTAATGAAACATTAAAGGAGTAATAAAAAAAATTATATATAGGCCATATAGAAATCATGACACAGAAACCATCTCATAATTAAAACTATAATAAAAATTTATTCAAATCTACAATAATTTTTCATGATCCCTTACAAAGTTCTGAAATCGAATAAATATAATACATAAATTATTAATAAAATCATATTTACAAATCAATTGAGCAGTTTGAACTACAATTTTCTCATTATTTTGTTTTAGTAATTAGATGAAACAATGATGCACTTGAACGAATTATTCGTTGTTCTATTGTGGAAAGCACGAACATGATTTTAATGTTTTCTAGTATTTATGGGTCTAGCTTATTGGGATCTTTGATCACATTATTATCACTTTGTGAGCTGTTAAAAGTGTTATCGCATTCCTCTTCTTCGTCGATGATACTTATATCCCTGATAGAAGGTCTGTGACTCCTTCGCCATTCCTCTGGAACTACTGGGAATTTAGTTTTTGTTAGAAGTCGTGGACCTGATAGCGTTATAAGGATTGCACCTGTTGGTGCTGTTAACATAATTGAAAGAACGCATATCATCAGGACAATTTCTGCGTATTTCTTTTCAGTTTCAGTTTCTACCAGACCCAAAGCAACAGGACCGAGCGCAGCCTAAAATCCGATTTAAGTAAAAGCAAATATATGATTATTTATTTTATTTAATTACCTGTACTGTAGCTTTAGCCATCCAAGAAAGTGCTACAAAAACTTTTTCTTTTAGATTAAGTTTACATCCAATGCCTACCAGTACTGTAGCCAGTATCCTAATTAAAACTCCAGCAATTAAACAGCCTACTCCAATGCTTACCACGTGCGGGTCTAGTTCTTTAATTTTAATTTGAGCACCTGTGATGCCAAATAAAATTGGTTCAAAAATCATCCAAAATATTTCGAATGCCGTCGCTGCTGGATTTTCTTCAATTTCCCATCCTTGTCTTGACCAGCAAACAAGAGATACAAACGCAGCTGCAACGCACGCTAATGGTCCGGCACCTCCATACCCAATTTTTTCACTTCCAAATACCGAAATTAATCCACCAACTAGCAGCATCAAAACTCTTAATGGTACAACAAATGGGTCATGTTTTTCAGGAGCGTAGTTTGAAATCAAGCCCCACAATACACCAAATCCAATGCCACCAACAATTGATATAGGTCCTTGGAGAAGTTGCGATGTTAGTGAATCATTTGAAAACATTATGCTCTGCATGATTCCAAAAATTGCAACTGAAGTGGCATCATCTATGCCGGCTACTGCTATGATTAAAGTTGGAATTCCTTTAGCCACACCATAACCTTTTGAGCGTAGCCTAAATAGGCAAGGTACTACTACTGCGGGTGAAACAGCAGCTATAATTACACCAAGTAGCACACCCCAAATCCAAGGTAAGTCCAAAAAGAATCTTGTTGTTATTGCTATTACTACTGCTTCAACTGCCCATGGAACTAAACCCAATTTTACTACTGTAAATTTTAGACGTCTCAATGCATTTGGATCTAGATCTAGTCCTGCTCTTATCAATATGATAACTAGAGCAATTTTTCTGCAATAAATATAAATTTATATTTAAAATTTCATTTAAATTTAAATTAATTTGTTAAATAAATTAATATAAATTTTATTTAAAAGAAAATTAAATAAACCTATAAAATAAACTTTATGTATACCTTAATTCTTTTGTTACTTCTGAAAAACTTTCATCAAAGTCAACAAACCCAACATTTTGAAATAATAAACCGGTAAATAACATTCCTATAAGTGCCGGAAGAGTTGTGAGGCTCATTAGCCAACCTCCAAAATGCGCACATACTGTCAGTAACATAAGTTGGAACAATTGTCCTCCAGGTGCTGCAGTATCTCCAAGCACCGAATAAACTACACACCATGATAATATTCCGATTAGACCTAAAGCTATGATTCTCGAGAATTGTCTGTATGTAGGACAGAACGGATAAGGACAAACTTTGTTCCATAATGGTGGTTGCCATGAGGGATGTGGTGGCTCGTTTGATCTGCATTTCAAACAAAACGAATACCACCATGACCTAAAAAAATATTAAATTAAAATATTTGAATACATTCATTAATTAAATTGTGTGCAAAGTTCAGTGCATTTGTTAATATTGAATAACATGCGTGTCGTGCAGTTAAGTAGTATTACTAATACATACGAACTCGAACCGCAACATGGGACACTTCTGAGGGCACACAAAATGTTATTAAAACCCATTAATCAAATATATTATCAATAACTCACTTCTCATCGTCGTCGATTACATCTGAGAATCTCGTCCTGGAATGTGTGGAATCTGTGACCGAGTGCACGGAATGCTTTTTGATCCTCATCGTATCTCCGTTCATGGATTTCACACCCTCTATAATTTTATTATTATTACACATCATTTTATTATCAATAAAAAAAATTAAAATTAAAAATTATGTTATAAATGTTTAATACAATAAAAATCGTTGAGATGTGTACATCTGCTTCACGGAACCGAACAGCACTACTTCTTACACTGGATTAAAATGTACAAAAAATATATGATTTTTTGTACTTTTACAGTTTGTTTTATTTGAATTTGTTGTAGCACGTTATTTGTATATTTGATTTAATACAATAAAATATATTCTATTGAAACTCTGAATTATGATATATATATATATATATATATATATATATATATATATATAATATATATATATATATTTATCAATATCATTGTAGAATAAGTTGACAGTAATTTTTAATCGATTTTCATGTTTATGAATAATAATTCTAGCAATTAGGTATTATTTAATTAATTTTTTAAGTTGTAATTAAAATCCACCGATTATTTATACCTCTACTCTATTTAAATCATTTACACCTTTTCGGATGTCAATTATTAATAGAAATTTTAAAAATTAAATTATCCTTTTTAAAAATTCCGCTTACATTTCATTTCAGTTACGAAGCAAAATCAAATCGATTCATTTGACAAACATTTTCTTCGCATTTTTTAAAGTTAAATTACTATATAATTGTTTTTATTTATTTGACAGCAATTACAATTTTATTTAAAAATCAAAATTATTTTGCAAATTTTTGAAAAAATGCTTATGTCATTTCAAAAACAGTGTAATGTAAAATGTAAAAAAATCTTAGGTGAAATATTTTTCTACTATTTTGCATATTATTACTGCCTCTACATTTATAAAAAAATATTGACGTTTATTACAATTTAAATAGCAAATTGTAATAAATGTCAATATATTTAATTTTTATTTTGAGATTGCCATGTATCAACAATCTACAAACATTTTTTGATATTTTTTGATATTATACAATATTTTCGTACATTGCCCTTTTCTCAACATTCAATATCATTTCTTTGCATTTTCACAGCATTTGATAAGCTATACATTTTCTATTATTTTCCGCATGGCAACCCGTTTTATAATTAGTTTCTAGATATTTCTCAGAAGTATCCTAAAATTTTTTTCAAGCAGCACGTTGTAATATTTTGCCACCTTTAGGTACTTTTTAAATATTTTGATAATGCTTATAAACTGTTCTTTATAATATTTTTTGCATTTGGAATTATTTTACAAACACTACTACGCTACACTTTCACGACATTTTTTTAACATTCTAGAATATTTAGCTACTTTTCCATATCCAACATTTTGTTCATGTTCACAAATTAATTTGCAATTTTCAACATTTCAAAGAACAAAGTGAATAACAAACACATAAATTTGTTGAAAATAAAACAAATTGAGTCAGTTTTAAAATCCAATTGTTTTCATAAAATTTGATTTTTTACCTTACGACAATCGCGACTATATGACACCAGAGTTACGTGACTTTGCCAAAATAGTATATAGGTATAGTATATAAGTATATAGGGCATATCATTACTGGTAATTGTTTGGTTTGTCAAAAATTAAAAGTGTTTGTCTGGTGGTTCTACAAGTTCTACAAATCACAGTTAGGAAGTAAAATATTTGAAATGTCAAAACGAAAATAGACTTTGGCAACCTCGCAAAAATGTCTAATTCCAAGTGTAAAAGCAAGACATTAGAACATTTAAAAAATGAAATAATTAATTTTATATAAGATATTTATGTTAAGGCTTGCGAAACAGCAACTTTTAAAATATAAAATTAGGCACCTTATAGTATAATAAGTACATGAATTAAAGGAATACAAAAGGGGACTACAATGTTACAATTTGTATATGCTCCAATCTATA
>JARJEC010102986.1:0-25639 GCA_030264575.1 Tachinus sp. AB-2021
GCTTATTCTTTTAAATTTGATCGATCCGTAATTTGATTTTCAATGGACCGGACAATCATATTCTAGAAAATAAAAATTAACAACAGTTATTAATTGAAGCGTGGACTCAAAGAACGTCGAAACTCGCATACTTTACAAAATCGCGTTTTTTGCAAAATAACATTGTATGGCACATAATATAACTGCCCAAAATACAAAAACTGTCAATTTTAAAGTATTGAGAAATTAAATAAAGTATTTAGTTTGTCATTTTGCCGTTTTTCGCGTAAGAAGGTTGTTTTGTTTTATGCCTCCTGACAAGTAAATGCAAGTTACAGAGTTCTTTGAGCCCACGCTTCAATTACTCAAAAATTTAAAACAAAACGACATCATTTTTTTAATTCGAATTACAAATATACAAAATGGGAAAGAGCAATGTTGCAATTTATTGTTACGCAAATGTCGCAAAGCTAATAGCATTTCCAGAGATTACTGTACCGATTCAATTATACAGCAAAACAACTATTGAAGGCAAAAACAAAATGCACGATAACAAATTATATTTGAATAATGGTGAAGGAAAATCTCAGAATATGTGGACGTAGATGAGACAATAAAAAATAAATGCAACAAGAACAATAGCGTGCTTGAACAATATAATATAGAAAATAATAAAAACATAGGAACCGAAGTTAAATTCAAAATTTATAACGACGCAATAACACATTAACATACACCGGAAGAAACTACTATACAGAATGACAATCTTAAAAGAGAGTATATAACAACTCAGCACTCATTGAGCAGAAAAAGCAAATGAAACGAGAACATAATCCGAATGGCTGGAAAACGGAGAGTCAAATTGGCAAGCACAGTGCAGTTTAGAGTGAGAAACAAGGAGAGATCGAGAAAAAAATGAGTAAAATAGAGAAAATGACACTTACCATGTAAAACAAAATAAAAAATACAACAATGTATTTAACTGTTTTTTGCGACCATTTACAAATTTTATCGAGGTCTGAAGTTTCAAAAATTGGATATCTGGACCAAAGAAACGAGAAAGAATATGTTAATGTCCAAAGTGCACAACAGCCATAGGCGCACCTTGTCACCATTCTAGTTCCAAAGCCTCCCATCCCTAATCAACTAACAATGTTTACTAAGGGGTTCATCATCATCTGTATTAAGTGCTCAAAACTGTACTCTATGTATAAGCTACCAAGTTCTCTGAAATTTTACAACTTTTAGATAAAATGCAAATCTGATTGTTATATAGGCCATTTTAGGTAATATTTTTGATAAAAAAATTATCCAAAAAATATCCAATTTTTAAAACATCAGATGTTTTGTTTTCTTTGAAACATATGTTTCATTGTTTTGTTTTACGATTTCACTTTATTTTGATTTATCAAAAATCAAAAACTTGATAAAGCATAAAATTTTGTAAAACAATGTAAAACAGATATTATTATATTATGCTATGTTTGAAAAAGGGAATGCATAAAATATTCTAAAATATTATAAAATGTTACAATATTAAGAATTCTATACAAAATGGTGATATCTGTAGAATGTATTTTTTTGTATTAATCTAGTATTTTGTAATTTTTCTTATTACAAAATGACGAGAAATATCACATTTGGAAATTTAAAAAAAAATTGCAAATCATTTATCAAAATTAAGAAACATCACAAAATACCTATGAAAGCTCTGTTTAAGTACGGTCAATTGGATCGGATGTTTGGCTGCCTACTAGTACCTTTTTCCATTGAAGAAGAATTAAGAGTGTTCTTGTTATCAAAGGCAGATTTTTAGATTAACGTCTTAAGTCTACTGCAATTTATAAAATGATAATGAATATTCAAAATTGTCTAAAAATAACACAAAATATTTATAAAATTTATGGCATTTTAATGTTAAGAAATGTTTACGTAATGAATGTTAAAAAATATCAGGATATATTTCTAAAATGTTGAACAATATTACGAGCTAAGAATAAATGTAACAAAGTTTTTTGTCAATGTCAACAATTTTACAATATATCTCAAAATATAACTTTAAGACTCCATTTACACAACTAGGATTGTGTCTGTACGGCGTCGTGTCTGAAGACAACAGTTGCAATAGATTTGGTTTCAATCTTTTTTAGCAAACTTACAGCAATTAAATACTAAAAACCGGGAGACGACAACCGTATACTGTAAAAGCCATCATTGCCGCTCTTGCCCCACTGCGAGTTTTAGGACTCACAATAGCCAGAACATTCAGTAGACAAGATTCAAAGGTCACATTGACAGCAATGTAAGATTTCTCATCAGACACGACGCCGGACAGACACAATTCCAGTCGTGCGAAAAAAGCCTACATCCCAACATACCGAAAATTACAAAATATGTACGTGTGAAATTGCAACAACATATTAGAGAAACTACGCAAAAAGTTTCCATATGTAAACTACTATTAATTGGGCAACTACAAATTGTTAATTGATTGACTTAATTCAGGCGAGTATTGTAACTATTTGAACGAAAAACATGCCGAAAAATAATTTAAATATAAGTAAAGATACTTCTGGTTAAATCAGAAACAACGTGTTTTTTGAATATACAGTAAACAAAGCCTATACTGGCGATGTTTTTGCGCAAGTGCGCAACGATAGAAAAGGACAACACAATTTTTTTGTTATGTCCTTTGCTATCGTTACACGTTATGTTGGATTGACTGTAGCTAATCAAAAAAGTATCAAATTAAAAAAAAATGTTGCTCTTTTTAAATAGTGAATTTTAATTATGCATATTATAACATATTTTAAAATATAAATATAAATATTTAATTTTAATTTTATAATTTTAAGATGTTAAATATTGTATCATGCTATTATCTCCAGCATGTAAACAAATTGAGTTTACAATTTATTATGGTTGTTTATCCGAAGTTTGTTTAAATAAGTAAATACTGGGTAATTACGACTTTATAATTATTAATTGGTAATTGTTTAATACACTCTTCATTATAATTAGTTTGATTAAGGCTTGTATACATGTTAGAACGTCGAATAATAATAAATAACGAATGAACCGAGCGGCAAGGAAACAAAAATTGAATTAAATAAAAAGGTACCACGAACAAATCGTATAATTTTCGTGATTTACCGTCCGTTTCAGACCCGATAGAAATCACACGATCGATTTCGCTTGTCAAATTACGTTCATTTTTCGTTTGATTAATTTTTAATTAACCGGGTTAATTGAGCAATCATTATACGGGAGTAGTTGTATTATATTATCCTGAGATGAGTTATTATGGCAAAGTGTGTCTGTGGTACTATTTAAATAAATGTTTGGTACCCAGCGAAAAGGGCGACGTTTAACGAAAATTAATGACATACTATATTAAACCATTACAACGGTCGTAACGCCCTCTAGTTAATCATGTTACTTAAGTAATTTTCCCACCATCGATTGAAATATTCCCGAACGTAAATGGGATAGGATTTTTTACTTTACTAAATTATTATCTGTGGACCGCGGATGGTTTTGTCGAAATAAAAAACTAGTCGTTCGACGACGATTTGTATTCGGGCGAGGTAGTACCTTGTGCGACACCTCGTTTGTCAATCGGATTTATTCCTACGTCTCTATCGGTGTTATTTTCGCGGAATTATTCCACATGTACATAATGGATGTAAATAAAAAATGAAATAATAAAGACAAGCGAGTCTCGCGTTTCGCCCGAAACCAATTTGGAAACCTCGAAAAAATATATATAAACGTAAACCGAAGCGGTGCGTGTTTTAACCAGAGCCCAGTCCAATCTAACCACAACCCGTAGAGATTTTAAAGTGTATTTTTGCCTGTTATAAATCGATGTAAGGTATACATGTCCAATGGGCGTTCCTGTATTATTCTTTTCTCTTCCAACTCGTGAGGTTATGCAAGCAATATGGGCGGTTCGGTACATTCACGGGGAAAATTTCACCGGTACACTCGAGTGTATTAGTTTAGTTTGGTGTGCCTTACTCGACGTATAAGAAGAAGAAAATCGATACGTGGTTACTAAATGTAAAAATTTCACCAGCGGGACCCGGCCGTGTTGTGCGGAACAAAACGGGGCCTAAGAAAGACGGCCGCATGTGTCTGTCCGCCTCGACACCGGGCACACATCGATCAAAAACCTTCGCCGTGTGTGCATTTTGCCGGCGCATAGCTTTCTTTGCCCGCCGCGAATATCCCTGGAATTCCGCACACAAAACACGCTGCCGGCATCACATCCAAGAAGTCAAACGGGAGAACGAAACTTTCACGAAACCACTTTTAATAGACACGGCGCGGGGCTTTACTTTTTTAATATCTGTAGGCTAACTGAATTCGTACCTTAAAACCCAACCTACCGATGGATTGCAATTATGCGAATAATCAAAGCGACCTCCCTTTCATATTTTACTAGAGCGACATTTATCAAAGGCATTAATAATCGGAATTTAACAATACCTTTACTATATTTATATCAGATATTACTTAAAATTAACTCGGTTCAAATGCAAATTTATATACAACTGAAAAGATATATTATTAAAACATTAAATTTGTTAAAATAGATAAATTTTTATTGCTAATTTATTTAATCTATGAGTTAGTTTACCAACAGTAATATTTTTATGTCAATTATAGATATCATTAATTACTGAAGATTATGCAAAATGTAAAATATATCGTTATTTCTATATTGCATTTCGGTAAAAGATCTAAAGCTTTCTTAGAAATACAATTATTAAAAATAGAAAAAATTAAATAAATTCTGAAATTAAAAATTTAAACACCCCTTTCAGTTTCACAAAAAAAATTTAAATATTTTTTTTAATGCAATTTTTTTAAATAATAATTATCTACCAAGTTTTGCATATTTCAATTGGTGTAGTTTAATTAATATGCAATTTTTCATTGAAAAATAGATCCATAAAGTTATATTTGAAAAAACCGTTTTATATTCTAGGTTCTTTTAAATGTTCACTTCCATAAAATAAACAAATTAAAGTATTTAACAATGTTATATTATAAATATACATATGGGAGTATTTGTTCAAATATTGCAAATAAATCTTTTTTTTTAATTTCTAACTTAACAATGTTATGTATTATTAATTTTCAATTTGTATAAAAAAATTAATATTAAAAATAAGTTTAATAAATGTAAATATTGTATGCAGTACGTAGTATAATAAAAATATAAAACAATTTAACAATTAAAACTTTATAAATCAATTATTAAACACCATTCAAACAATTATAAAATTAAAATAATATTAGCAAAAACCAAATTTTTTATTTTTTTATTAAAGTTAAATTTATTTAATTTCACAGTTGCAAAAAAATATTACAATAAAATTACAAAAAGCATCGTAAAAACCTTTTATATGGAACAAAAAAAGTAAAAACAAAATAGTATTTTTGTTTGAGAATCTATTATTCTTTACTATTCTCAAATAAAATCTCAAAGATATAGAAATATAACTTGAAACTGAAAATCACATTTTACAAAAATTATTTTTTTATTTTTTTTACCTTAATCTTTAATTTATAATAATTTGATCTATATTTTGGTATGGAATTATCTACTATTTACTCCAATTTAAAAAAAAAATATATTTTTTAAAATTTACTTTCTTTTAAGTTATAAATTGTGTTGTTGTCATAAAAATAATATTAAACTCGAGTCAATTTATAGAAGAATAAGAATTTTATTTAACAAATAAATGTACCTGCTTATCTTCGATATTCTCACAACTATTCAATTATACCATTACTTACATGCACCCCATACA
This sequence comes from Tachinus sp. AB-2021, assembly GCA_030264575.1. Lineage (NCBI taxonomy): Eukaryota > Metazoa > Arthropoda > Insecta > Coleoptera > Staphylinidae > Tachinus > Tachinus sp. AB-2021. Next base: position 5,802 of record JARJEC010102986.1, read on the forward strand.
CGCATTGTACGGTAACACATACAAACGAAAGATATAAATTGTTGAGGTAGAAGTAAACTCCACCTAAGAGCACTAAAACAGTGAATTTCTTGCTGTTGTTTGTACATTTGCACACACATTGTGGTGGCGTTGCTGTGTTGGGTCGTGCTGAGATCAATTCCGAAGCATCCACGCTACCCTCTCTTTTGTGTTTGGCCTGTACAAAAGTTAGGAGTGAGTGTGGTTTGAATGTCGATGAAAATTTTCTCTCGGAAATTTAGGAAATTTTTGGTATTGCAACCGTACGTGTAAATTGGCTTTGTGATGTCGCAAATTTTTTTGTAGTTTACCATTAACACAAAAAATCTAGATATTTAATAAAGTGGTTAAATAAATTATTGAAAAACTTGGTACAGTATACACAGACTAGCTTTTGGTGAGTAGTTTAAATCTTAATATCAGAACCACCTGAAATAGAACTCGCTAAAATTAATTAGTTCCTCTGCTAGATATAGAAGCTTTAACAAATACGAGTACTGGTTTCAGATATACAGGAAATTGCTCGTATAATTTTTTTTCCAAGAAATGTAAAGAGGAAATAACTCCACTCACAGGAGATTTTAAAAAACAGATTATGCCAAACAACCTATTTGCAAAGTTGATGTTAAAACAAAAGATATGTGATTCAATAAGCGAGATCATTATCATCAAAGCAAAAGATCGGAAGAGAGTAATCAATAAAAAATACGGCCGTGATGGAGGAAGAAAAAAGTGGATTTTACTGCACTTAAGAAGGAAAAATCAATAGATGACCCTGCCACGAATATAATCTATATTATAATGATATGTTTTAAAAGTTTTAAAATACATTATAATTTAACTAAGAAAAAATTTTTTAGTACTGATACCATCCATGCTGTTTACCGTGCTGAAATAAATATCAAATTATGACAGCGTTGGTTTAAAAAATAAAATAGTGATTTTAATTATATATACTGTAGTAGTATTTCTATTTAAATTGCAATCAGGTATTAATTCAATTCAGAATTTTTGATTGGAAAGTGATTTTTTTAAAATGCTTAATAACAATTTATGCAGTAAACGAGTCAATATAAAAACAAAAATTTACTCAAAAAGATAAAGGAACATTCTCGTGCTTAAAACAAAACACTAGAATGTTTCTTTTGTTTGAATATTGTGAAAAAATAAAAAATAAAATGTTTGATTTTGCATTTTGAATTGCAACATAATTAAGAATACTAAATTTTGTGCTCGTTGTTGATTCTTCAAAGTTGCAATTTTAGTGGAAATATATTCTTTGTTTTAAAAGTTTTTAACTAATAATGTCAATCTACATAAGTTGATGTTAATTATTTTACAAAACTTGTACCTTGTCCCAAATTATTTTAGTATCACTTTGTCACAATCATAACATCGTCTAGATCTACGTTTCACAACGTTTGGTCTATCGACCTAAAAGTCGCAAGTAAAGACCTATTTTAAAATTTTCATGATTCAAAATTGGGTTGCAAACCTCTGCTATATACTGCATCAAAAATATTTTCATAGAATTTTCAAGCATTTAGAGCCTTCCCAAAAACGTTTTCGTTATAATATTTTTTACAACCTCCAAAAAAACATCAATTTGCACTTCTACACTGTACCTCAATGATCTGTTGTTTAACAAAATTCTATCTGCTTCGACTATGCTTCACTCCATCGTTTTATATATATATATATATATATATATAGTAGTATTTCTATTCAAATTGCAACCAAGCATTAATTCAATTCAGAATTTTTGATTGAAAAGTGATATTTAAAAAATGCTTACTAACAATTTATGCAGTAAACGAGTCAATATAAAGACAAAAATTTGCTTAAAAGGAAAAAGAAACATTCTCGTGCTAAAGAGGAAACACTACAATGTTTCTTTTGTTTGAATATTGTGAAAAATTAAATGTTTGATTTTGCATTTTAAATTGCAACATAACTAAGAATAATAAATTTTGTGCCCATTGTTGATTCTTCAAAGTTGCAATTTTAGTGGTAATATATTCTTTGTTTTAAAAGTGTTTAACTAATAATGTCAATAAGTTGATGTTAATTATTTTACTAAATTAATTTAGCATCAGTTTGTCACAATCATAACAGGGTCTAGATCTATGTTTTACAACTTTTGGTCTATTAACCTAAAAATCGCAAGTAGAGATCTATTTTAAATTTTTCATTATCCAAAATTGGGTTGCAAAACTCTGCTATATACCGCATCAAAACTATTTTCATACAATTTTCAAGCATTTAGAGCATTCCCAAAAACGTTTTTGCTATAATATTTTTTCACAACCTCCAAAAAATCATCAATTTATGCGGTATCTCTACACTTGATACTTTACCTCAATGATCTGTTCTTTAACAAAATACTATCTGATTCGACTATGTTTTCCTCTATCATATTTTAGTTTTTGCAAAAAATTTCAAAAAGTACCGACTGTTAACAATTTGATTAATAGTTTTCGAAACTTTTTGTTAGCTAGAGTCTGTTTTTGTGTCATTGTCCTGTGATTTTGACCAAAACAAAGATTTTTTTTAATTGACCAGATTAGATAAATTAAAATAAAGTAACCAAATTGTTTTAGACAACATGACGATGCATGATGATGACGATGATATATTGTCTATTCAATTATAAAATAAAAATTAGTCCAACATGAAACAAAAACAGCTTAAGTAAAAGTTTGTAAAATTGGCCTATTAAATATTCCCCTTTTAGTAAAATACTTTTAAAAAAACATACGTATCCTGGTATATAAATCTTGCACAATTCCAACTTATTTAATTTTCTAAATTTAGTAAATACAGTTTTTTTTTCAAAAATTAGATAAATTAAAACAATTGTTGGTAATAAAAATCAAATTTAATAAAGATCAATAGATGTAATTTTTCAATTTTTTTCTCATGTACAATTTCTCTCATAAATATTATAATAGATAGGAATGTTATGAGTGTGCCTGAATAAATTAACGTCCAATTTATCCGGGAATTAAAATATCACGCCATAAAACATTATTAACATAATACATAGCAGATTAAATTTACGGCCGTTTCGGCTTTCTTATATACAATGTATGATGAACATTTTGCATGCACCTGGGAGCACATTTGCATTTAGTTTAGATTTCAGAAAGCAACACGAAAATAATTAGAAATGTAATTCCGTGAAACAAACCGGATACAAAAGAAGATATCGAAATACTTTATAATACTTGGAAAATGGGTTGTGGTGTAAATGTGGATGGATGGACCCGTGAGTCATTATTAATTATTGGTTAAAATTAATTTCACGAATCAATATTTATGGTTTGTCAGGGTGGTGTGTACGCATAAAGAACGTCGATTAGCACGATGCTAATTGACCATTACAGTAACTGGGGCTTCATGCTTCATAAATCCCGCTCCTAATTAGCCCCAGCCGCGTCGACTTGATTCGACTTTCGATTCGTACCGAAAGCAAAAAATATATGTGTGAGTGTGAGTCGGATCTTAATGCAATTACTTCTAATTACAACTATATTTGCACTTTATTAAATCTGTACACTAAAAGCAGGTAATTACTCACTTTACTAAATCACCCATCGATCGATGCCGCCTAATTGACTAGCAAGGCACCTTGCTAATTAGGTGCCGATTTTTCGGACTTAATTACTTGCAACTTCGTGGTTTTACATCAGACACTCCAACTATTTTATGGGAGCATTATTTATGAAGAATCGATCCAGTATATATCTATATATACACGTCAAATATATAAATTATGAAAAATGATAAATTCCCCCTGCCACGTTTTCATTATTACAACACTCTTCAGGCCAAGTATTATTTATAGCTGTTTACCTTCACACCACCTTTAATATTACATCAAGGCGCTTAAGAAAAAGAAATTTAAATGTTAATTAAATTAATTATTAAATTCAATTTGTAAATATTTCTAAAGTAATCAATAATATTTCAAATTGAAATTAATTTCGATGGCATGAAACACAACCCTAAATGAACCTAATTTAATATCAAATTGATTGAATTAGGGGTCTCGGCGGGACCTCGCACCACACCACACCCCCCCTAAAATAAAGGGTATAACTGAAATTTATAGTTAGAATTCAACTCCCAGTTAGAAGGCGATATCCAATGTTTCATTTTTCACCCCAAATCTATTGTAAAACACCCCTACATGAAATTGGATAATTATTTGGTATTGCCATGTAGTAAATTAAATACTATGTAACAAAATAGGAACATATAAGAAATATTTAAAGCTATGGAATTTTATTTGAATTCATTTTAATAAATGTGTAAGTATGTAATGGATCAAGTCTATGATATTTTTATAAACTTAATGCATTGTGGAATATTTTATGTGATAAAATGGCAGTATTCACTTAAATATTTATTAATGCTTTGTAATATAAGTGATATTCGTATATGTAGTTATGCGGATTTCTATAATTGATAACATTGTTAAACACATGTTTTGTTCCTTGTGCAAAGCATCCATCTACTGTTTCATTTGATGCATTATTTAAATGGCCGTAATAATAAATGGTGTGCAGTTATAATGGAATGATCTATATGAGAACTGCTTGCAATTAATTAAAATAATGGATTCGAACAAATTAGTTCTAAATGATGATGTTCCTCGAGGTGTCTGCAATCGCGTACATCACTTCGTTAATTCCTCTCGCATTATTAACAACAGCGATTTTTATTATTATTACTATGCGCCGCGAATAATTGCTCCTTCAAGTGCACCGAGGAGAAGACGAGAAACAGAATACAGTTCCATGCATTTTCATAAAGCGTATTGGAATTCGAAATGCAGGGGTTCGTTTTGGGTGGGGGTGTCTGCGCGTAGGGCGAAAACGGGTAACAAAACGCCCGTCGATGGCTCGTTAGTGGATCAGGTCAAATGTCAAAGGTTTACGGTTCCCTATAATTAGCAGAACAGCCACCGACATAAGCGAGCTAACGCAGCGAACATAAGCCCCCCGAATATAATTCACCCCCGTCGTTTTATAATTCATGTTGCAATATTGTCTCGTTATTGAAATGCTCCCCCTACGCAAACACACCCTGTTTATATTTATTTCCAAATCAAATATTTTAGTAAATTCGCAGCATTCCAAATATAGAATTAAATTATATGAGTAATCAATTTAATCTAAACGTCTGGTGATTAATTAAAGTAATTGCCGGTGATTGATAATTATATATCTCTTAATTGGCGACAAAAATAATATTAAGCAAAATTATAATTATTAATTGCTGGTGGCGAGAAAAAATATATAAATATAGTGCAGTGGCGCCTGTGAAACGGTTTCTAGCCGGTGGTGCGCGTGTAAAATTGATTAATGCCTCATGACATTATCGACTACTGGAAAATTGCATATTTTGCCGATGAAAAATTATGTACAAATATAATAAAACATATTTCCAGCGTTTAATAATGATAATTATCTCGATTTATTATAATATTTTCTCCCGGCAAGGTATATAATTTCAGACGTGGCACCTAGTATCTGATCCACCGATCCGCGCCCCCTCGGAACCCCTCTGCTCCCCCCACACGCCCCATCCAACAGAACAATGCGCCTCACGAAACAACAAAAAAAAGAGCCCACCACAGAATTTCACTGCTAGTGAGACGACCACGAACATGTTCTGTTGTAATTAAAAAAAATATATTAAAACACATTTCCGTCAGCCGATTCTTCATCATTTTATCATTATCAACAAATTTACAACAAATATTTTACGAGATGCTAAACGAAGCACCAAGACGAAAGCTCGTTAATAGATATATGCGTGCCTTTGGCTTTATCGTTTCCTCGATTCCAAGTAAAAATTTTATAATGAATTTCCTAGCTAATTAAACGTGGAAAAGCAATAAAAATGCAGTCGTTAAAAGGGGACGAATAATTAAGTAAAAAATTTAATAATAAAAGTACTAAACACCCCAAATGTTTTCAAATGAATTTGCTATGTTGCCAACAAGTTATTTTTAATATATTTTGCGATGTTAACTCTGTGTATTTTATTGTTTCAGGTAAGATAAGTATCTGTAATTGCAGTTCCACAGCGCATACTTCATCTAAGTAACTTAATCAAAGAGGTGAATACTCAATAAAATATTATATTTATTAGCGGCAATTAAGACGTGCTACGTAGATTATGTGTAATCTACGCGAATCTTCACCTTCACGTTTAAGATTTTATAATGACACAACCATTAATATTATTTAATAAATTAAATTAACAGGTTGTAATAATGATAGATGTTTGTATTATACAATTTGTTGATTGCAATGACTGTGCATTTCACATACGGATTTGTATTTTAATCAATTATTGGGTTCATTCCTTCCTTCAATGCAATGCGGAAATCACATAGGTGCACTGATGACCTGTTATGAATAGCGAAATGGTTATCTGCCTTTAATTATTATCGTTTGAGGCAACGGGAATAAGCATAATTGATTTTAAACTTTTTCACTTAATTGCCGAATTGGCGTTGTGATACTGAATATTTGATTGTTGATGCTGATACTTATTAAAACTACATTCTACACAAAATTATGATTTATAATTTTGAAAACTATTGCACGCGTGTTATATTAACGTTATAATACTAGTTGCCTGTAGGGTATATTTGGTATATTAATATTCCCGAAAAGAAAGAGCAGGACTTGGTATGTATGTAGAAAAAATGAAATGGCAAAAAAACTATAAAAGAACATTATAATTCTGGTTAAAAATAAATTAAATAAAATAATAACAAAAGTAATACATAAAATCAAATCAAATCCACCAAATTGCATAAAACTGAAACTTTACAAACGTTCCGGGGTGTTAGCAAGAGTGCGCTGCATACGATGTAGTCCTATCTGCGTCTCACTCATTAAATAAACTGTACCGCCCGCGCAGTATTATTATTTTACGATATCTAATAAAAAAACTCGTGTAGTTTGTTAAACGTGAGTGTACAGCTGTCACGTTTTCTCATTGCGTCAGAACGAGAGTTGGGTAAATCGGTGTAATCATCTCTTTCCGACATTGAAGCTTGTTATTTTTTCAATAATTGAATGGTGGTAGCCTTTACTATGTGATATTGCATTTTAATAAATAAAACAGCTTTTTATATATTATCATAAAAATGTTCGTGATAAGATATAAAAAGTTGTTTTATTTATTGTTATTTTTTCGACAGCGCCGCTTACGTTGTCTAACCTGTTAGATATAATTCGGCGGTCAAACTATATAAAAAGTTATATCAAAAAATATGAAGGGATGATGGCGATATAAACAAATTATTATAATTTATTAAATAACCTCAAATATATGTGGTTACACCTGTTGCTTGGTGTCGACATTATATGGACTATACAGATCTTTGGCAAAATAGGTGACAAACTAGCAAGAATTAGACAAATTATTATATGCTTCTATAGATTAAATACTAAAAAATCTCCAAATGTGCAAAAACTATTGATAACCTATAGTTACAAATGTATCGTTATAAGTAACAAGTTGTGACTTAAAATCATAAACACATTTATTCTGAAATGGGATAAAAGAGGAACGGAGCGAAATAATTTACAATAACATAAAATTGGGTAAAATAAATGAAAATAATGAGTGAGGAACTGCTTTTTGCAAAAAGTATAATTTATATTAAAATATTGCAAATAAAATTTTGCACATAATAATAATTAAAAAATCTAATAAAAGTATCTTCATCGTATTCAAAATCACCTACTTTATTTTATTCTGCTAGATATAAATTTATCTCGTTTGTTTTTAATAATGTTTCATTTAGTTTTGCATATTTTGTTTGTTTTATGTATATTTATCCAATTTGGTTTATTTGTCTTAAATTCTGAAAAACATAATTCTTTATTTTTGTTTATTCTCACAATTTTTGTAAAATGTCTTATTTTTGTTTTTTTTTTTCTTTGATTATTTTATTCGAAATGTATTCCAATAGGTTTTTTTGATCAATTTTTTAATTGTTCGGCCATTTTCCGTTTGTATTCTCTGTCATATGTTATTTTTGGAATTATGTATTTTATTTGAGTTCCATCTTTTAGTAAATTTTTGTTTCTAATTTTATTTATTATATCTGTAATACTGGATTTAATTTATTATTTTTGTTTATTTTCCGTGCAATTGGTTGTTGTATATATTTTTTTATTTGTTCTATTATTTCTCATTAATTTTCAATCGATTCATCCGTTGTTTTTTTTTAATTAAATATTTTCTATTGCCGGCATTTATTTTTGTTTAAAGTCATTTTTGTATTTTCTCATGTTTATTTTTTATTCATTCTTCCATTATTTTTTTATTCTTCGATTATTTTTTTGTTTATTTTTTATATTTTTTGTTAAAACAAGTTGTTGTTTAATTGTCACTCTACGAGGCTGTATAGCTTGCACCTATGTCAGATATGTATGTTATAGTTTTTGTTTAAAAATGAACATATTTATTACTTAAACTTAGACAAGCATTTATAATTTATAATGGCATTACGTAATGATTTAAATTTTAAAATTATTACTTCGAATTTGGAAACGTATTCCATAAATTAATATCAAAACCGATGATTGTGTATGTATTTGATTGCTACGTTTTTCTACTATCACCTTTATCTCCAACAACTTGTTGTAAATATAATAAAAAGATGTGGAATTAAATAAGTTTCTTTAGTATATTCTTGACAATTTTGACAACATTAATAAAAACAATCAGAGTTTTTATTAATGTTGTCAGTGTTTAAATTGATTGTTGCTAATTCTTTGTAATGAGTTATCAAATTTATTAGAAATGTGGTGGGGTAGTTTACATTTTTTAAAGTTTTTGCTATTTTATCTTAGATGAATAATTTGAAAGGTTTGTGTGATTTATACAAGATGGATGGGCACAAATATATTCTGCAGAAAACAGTTGCGTATGCAGGTTAGGTTATACTATTTATAATATGTGCATAGACAATATATGTACAAATTAGTATAACCTAACCTGCATACTCATCACAAATTTAAAAAAAATCCGAAAAGTAAACATTTCAAAATGTTTCATTAGTTCCTACTTTTAGATTTAATTTCATTTAAACAAATTTATATTTCTTCTATTTTAATTCCTGTTTATTACACATACAGAAAGCAAAAAACAAAAATTGAATAATGAAATATTGTTCCGTTCCAGAATGAAGAGTTGTTCTCAATTACCAAAAAAATATTATTAAGTAACTAATTACGCACAGTCTTTGGCCATCATAAAAAATAAATATCGATGCAATGTAATGAGCGCCCGCTTAATTTATTAATGTGTATCCGGCAATTAATGCAGATGGGGCCCTCCACTACCACCCCCCTTTATATTTAATTAATTGCGAATTTTGCATGCGGCTGCTGGTAGTGAATGTTAAGAGAGGGCCCACAATGTCAATCATAAACCGCGCTCTATTTGCATGGAAAAATAATTTTTATTAATATCGGCCGCATATTAAACGAGGTTTCTTTTACTTTACGACTTCCGACGGTTTCCTTTCGCGTAGCGGCTTCCTCCCGGCTCCGCATGAAACGTACACCCGTGATTACGTTCACCACGTTACGCGAGAGCAAAATAAGAGTTGCGCATTCCCCGACCGCATTCACGGTCCGGGAAATGCAGCATTTATAATAAAGACATTTATTAATTATGATATTCATAACATATTGTTATTATATTCTTTCTATAACTCCATCGGAATGCATGAAGGAATTAACATCCTGTAGAATTATTGTTACAAAAAAATATCCACGTTTCGTGTGCGTTGATCAATCGGTGGGAAGCCGATTTTTCCATTGCAAGAAAAAATGTATATGTACCGTACAACAATATTATGTATCGAATTAATAATTGCGGGCATGAAATTTGAAATTGCGTTCGCTCCAGTCGTCCAAGCCGAAACATTGTTGATTCCCACCAATTCATAACTTAATGGCATCTCTCTGTCCGAGCATATTTTTCCTGCCACTTGAATTAATGATCGCAGGAACGGTAGCCGAGATAATAAAAGAATAAGACTTGAATGGATTCTCTTCAGGAGCAACTCCATTCTAATAATTTTTTTCGAATTTTCCACGGTTCATACGCCCAAAAACGGAAGCCTCATTTTATCCCCACCTAGTAGGAAAAAAAATAGAATTCATTTTATTATACATAAATTTTATTTATTGAGACATCTTGTATTTGGTATAAAACTTTTAACTATTCGTTTTTTATTACCAGGTAGCAATAATAAAGCTTTTTTTCTTACTCTCCGGCTACTAACTAAATAAAAAACACGTACTAACATAAAAATTCAATTATGAAATTATTATTATGATCAGGCTATTAAATACACACTCATTTCTTATCGGCAGAAATACCATAAGGTTGTCGGTAGTACACATTTACATATTTACTGTTTTAACGATATGATTTATCAATAAACCAATTTTACTCGGGCGTGTTGATTGATGTATGTACTGTATATTTAGTTAGCCTTTGTTGATGAATTTGCATGACAAATATCTTCTACCAAACATTTTGCATTTAACAGATATTACGACAAGTACAGGCTTATAATGAAAACTAAAACATTAAATTTCTAGTTTTGGTATTAACTATGGTCTTCAATTGAGTCGATTATTTCAAATACCCCAACATTTCAATAGTGCAGGCGTTTGACGGGTTTTGGTAATAATTTATTCCATTGAACAGTTGTTTAATATAATAAATCAATTTCATAGTAATTACAGTAATCACTATTTTTAATTTTCTCAATTTAACTTTATCATTGGCAATATAGAAAATGACATCTGCAAAAAATTCATATATTAAAAATTATTAGATTCCTAAAATAACATAAATCATCGAACTCAAATAAATTAATTAATAGTTTATTTATTCCACATCAAATAGAATACAATTAAAATTATAGCATATTAATTATTTTAAAATAGTACACTTAAAATTTAATCATACAAACGTGATAGTTTAAAATTAAAAATAAAAATGTTCAATAATTGCAATTAAAACAAAATATATTTTACTTTAATTGAGTTAAAATTTAAACTTCATATAAAACATTATCTTATATAAAGATTAAAGTTGAAAGATTTAAATATTTAATAATATATTAAAATTTAAACAAAAATGACTAATTAATTATTGCATATTTTAATAATTAATAAAATTATCAATTTATGTAAAAATAAGTGAAATAAAAATTACTAACGAAAGTCATTATAGTATTCAATAATTTTCATTTTAATTATTTAATAAGAATATAAACATGATTTTTAAAATACCAGCTAGTTGTTTGTGGTAAAAATATTTATATTTATTAGCCACGGTTATATTTATTTATGAATAACTAGGTATCAAATTAATATCGTTCAAGGTATTAATAATTTAGTTTACCTTTTTTATTTCTCCTAAATTATTTTTAAAAGACAAAAATCTTCAGATGTCTTCAAGATGATGAGTGAAATAATTTGGTGCATAAAGAAGTTACATTTTTAATTTGTATTTCAATTACTTTTATTGTTAATGAGGAAAGAGATCATCTGGCATAGCACTGCTAAATAATAAAAAAATATTACTATAATTTGGAATATTACATGCTATTTTGTATGAAATAACTTTTTTAACCTCTAAGCAGAACCAAACCGTTTTTTGAGAATCGAAAAACCGTATTTCTGAAATAATCCGAGTGCTTTTAACCGGTTGCAACTGGCTTTTAATGTTTTTGTTTTTTATTTATTTTTTTTAGTTTTTGAAATTTTTATTTATTTTTTTTAATTTTTCATTTTTAATATTTCTTCATATAAAAGTAAAGTGAAGCCACAAATTTGTGAGAAACGCGTTTGGCTGCAGATGACTGGCCAAACTTTTTGATCAACATTTATAAAAATGCACGCACTTGGTCGCACCGTAGTTGCGCATTTTATAAATGTTTGGCCAAAACTTTGGCAGCAGCCGCAATACATCTAGATCACTCATAAAAAGGGCAAAAACCATAAAATAATTGTTAAAGAAAATAATACTTAAAAATAATAGTCATAAAAATAAAATTTTATTGATCAAAAGTTACAAATTTGCGCACAAAACATATGTAAAATTAATTTGAATTTGAATCGGAAAATATACTAAAAACGCTTCTTTTGTCAGAAATCTTATTTACAGGTACAATTAATTACAGAAAAGATATAATATAAAATTTCAAAATAACTTAAGCCTGCAGTTCATTGGAAATAATAGAACTAAAATGTGATTTCTAAATAAAATTTCAATTGTAATAGCAAAACTTGTGGCATACAAATCAACTAAAACTGAGTTGTATGAAGAAAAAAACAACAAAAACGATAATGACTTCATTATTACTTGCGGTGGCATTAACACGTAAATCAATTATTTTTTTATGTTTTGTTTCAATGCGATGCTTAAATCAGTAAGGTGCACTGATGATCTTGTATGAAAAGTGAAACATTTGTATGCATTTGATTGTTGCCGTTTGTAGCAACTTGGAATTATAATTGATTTTAAATTTGTATTTAATAATTTTGATTCTATGGCCAGATAGGAGTTGTGATACTGGTTGCCTGTAAATTATATTGATTGTTCTAGAGTTCTTAGTCTAGTATCCTTAATCCTTTACAACATGGTCACACAACCATTCATTTTGACTTCATCAAAAACGATCATTTATACAGAAAACTTAAGAATCACTAAAAATTGGATTTTATATTATTTAGTCACTAATACTACTTATAAAAAAATAAATAAAAAACAAAAAATGACACACAAAATTTGTTGTTTTGTAGTACCAATGAAATTTTACCAATGAAAACTGCTACAATTGAAATGTGAAAGAAACTTCCAAAACTAAAATTCCGATTTATTACAGAAAATTTACTAAACAACAAAAAATACTCCAAAAGTTACGAATAATGTCAGAAAAGACCTAAATTTATTATAAAAAATAAGAAATTATTTAATATTGTAAATTATGTCAAAATATTTTCAAAAAAATTATATTTTCGGACAAAAAATTACAAAAAATGCAATTTATTAAAGAAAATTTATTAAATTTGAGAAAAATATTACTAAAAAGTACGAATAATAACAAAAATTCAATAAAAGTTGTGATTTGTGAGAGGAAATTGACTAAATCAGCAATTTAGTAAAGATTTCGATTTATAAAAAATCTCAAAAAGTTATAGAAATTTGTATAATATATAATATTTATAAGAGAAATAAATTTGTATCCAAAAATTCACTAAAGCTTGCAATTTATAAGCAACAAACAAAACAATTGATATAAACACAAACTAAAATATAAAAGATGTATAGCTCTTGATCTAATATAATGTTCAAATAATAAAAAGAAATACTTTTCATATAAGAATACAAAATGGTCATTAACAAGATTTGCATTAATCTATTAATGGGTTTTAGTAGTGTCATTGGCATCATTAAACTGTTTTTAGTTGTAATTCCGTAATTCCAATGCTTACAAAAATGTATGTCATAAATGAGCACTAATTAATCGAAACATTAAATTCATAAAACAAAAACAGAAAATGTTTTCATAATGTAATGATAACCATACATTTTTCATTAAACGGATTAATTAGAAATATATTTATTGAAAAAAATTATGAAACAATATTTTTGGAAAAATTGTGAAAAATATTATTAAATAATTTTGAATAAATAATAAACTTTATATAAAAACAAAACAAGATCATTTCTCAAATTTTTAGTTTTATAAAATTTTACGATTTTTATTACTTTAATTAGTATTTATATTAACGTTCTTGTAATGAAACTTATTTCAAAAATAAATTTAAAAAAACATTGTTGAATGTTATAATCTTCTAATTTAAATTCCATGCTGTTAAAATATAATTAGTGCTATTTATTTAATTCTTTACAATCATATCATTATAATCAATTTTGAGGTTTTAATTGTTCATTTTGGATTCAAGTAAAAAGCGATTCTATCTTTAATAGAAATGCAAGAATATATTGTTATACAAATAAACAAAACAGAAAACATGTAAATTTCGTCTTCGATTCCTTGTGTAATGTGTGCAGTATGTAAAAATAATTAATAAAAATTTCAAAAATTAGCAATAATGCCGGAATTTTTCATGTTAATTAAAATCAAATAAACAGCGAGTGGAATGTTTTGCCAATTAATTTACATAGAATTTTCACGCAAGAAATCGCTTTTTAGAAATAATGTCTAATTAATGGTCTTGCTCCTTTATAGTCAGCAAAGCAAGAAGGATTTTTGCGAGCGCGTGAAATGATATAGGTCTCGGTAATAACTTCTGAGAACTAGTAAAAGACATCATTTATTTAGTTTTAATAAAGCCGGGGAATGGGTTTTTCTCCTGTGAGGCCGTAAAACGCATAGTTAACTGTTTCCCATGCGAGTTGATGTACAGAAACGCGCCGCGGATCAAAGAACGGTTATCCGTCCGTCTGTCCGTGTGCGTGCCGCGTATTGCATGGCATCGCGGGGCCGTTGGGGAGCAGGAGGAGGACGTTGAAAAAAAAATGGTAAACTCCCACTTTCGGAATGAGACATCGCATGTCCGCCGTTTATTATTTCGTTACACAATCCATTTCCATGTCACAAATATTGTTAGACTTGTCTTTGTTAGTGTCATTTTACGAAATGTTATAACCTCCGACGATTGTTCGCTCACGAGGCTGCGACATCATTCCGGCGACCTCTAATCCAGCCCAAATTCCAGAAATTTTGAATCCCCGATATTATCTGCTAAATCGGTTGCTTATTATATTTTAATGTCACCGGCAACCTTCCCGATCTAACTTCTTTACGCATCCATGGTCGTATTTATTTTAACTCATTTTTCTCTTCTACAAAACTGTGTTAAGGTTTAGCAACCTACAAAAAATAAACCAGTAGGATGCGGTTAATTCTCTTAATTTAAGAAGGATTAACTTCTAGCTTCCACTCAACCTTTTTAGTAGAAGACGGTAATCTCCTTAGAGTCAAGTACGTATTGTTTGATTTAGTAAAGTATATAACCGGATTTGTGGTTAAAATGACCACTTTACAAAATTCTTTTCAAATCATATTCAAGTACCTAAGATATTATTATAAATTTTATTAGTCCTATTCTCATTATTATTATTATAATCTTGATTGTTTTTTTTACAGCGCTATAAAAGATTACAAAGACTGCTAACGCTGTATCTATTTTAATTAATTAAATACATTATCGCGTTTTATGGCTTCCTGCATTGTTTATTTGTAACATTGTACGAAAACGGGAATAATATTAATTTTTTTATTACACATAACAAAAAAATATATAATAATTTATTAGAAAGAAAATAATCAATGAGGAAAAGGAATCCGTATGCCAAAGAATAATTGCACTATGCCAGCGCATATCTTCATTCAATTATTATTATTGCTGCGTTCAAATAACTCGCGCGGATTCCGCGTTGTATTTTTTCCATTTTTTAAGCTTCTAGGAAATTGCCGGCGAATTTCAAATATTTGAGAGGATTTCTTTTGTTTTATTCTATTGGAGAAACGCATCTGATATTTTGTTTTTAGAAGTTTTCATTATGATTAATAGCTTGAAATAATCATTACACGTATCTGGTTTTCGTGTGATGTAATTTAGGACGGTATAAAACCCTGCGTTAATATTTTATGGGCAGAAACAGTACGTTAAAGAAAACGCAACGTTCCTACATCAAGTAATCATGAGGGAGCCTCGTTTAGTGTAATCACGGTTCTATTTTATGATCACCGTGTGCCACGTTTCTTGGAAATTTTGAATTCACGATAGAGTAAATTTGTATTAAACATTTATAATGACTGTGTTTTATATCTGACTACAAAGACATATCGATTTCAATGTTTTATAACCCATTACGAATTGTATTATACGTGACATACCTGAGTCTGTGTAAGTCCTAAACTTGCTGCTAATTCCGCCCTCTCGGGTAAGGCGAGGTACTGCGTCCTTTGAAACCTTCGATTTAATTGTTGTAGTTGCAGACTGGAGTATATCGTGCGGGGTTTCCTCATCTTTTTACCTTTACTGCTACCCGTCGGCCTCTCTAACGATAAACATTTGTCTGAAAACAAAATAAGAACAATAATTAGTTAGATAAATCGATTAGGGTCAACTTACAACACTAATTGATGGCTTGGTTTATCAACAGTATTTTTTTTAAGGCAAAATACTATTAATAAACAAGGTGTATATATATATAATAATTATTTTTATTACTTTTAATCTGCTTATGTGTTATTGAGTTACGTACATTATATAAATTATATTTTAGTACCATTGAGTGTTATATAACAAAATTAATGTAAATTGCAATTTCTCTCCAATACATGAAATTACTATATATTTAATGATAATATTTATTATAAAACATAGTTTTTAATTATGGCATCAACTTTAAAGTCCTTGTACTTAACTTCTCATAACAACATAAATATTCACAAAAACAATACATATTAAAAAAATATATTTTTATGTGTATTTACTTCTGATTTTTTCAAGTGAGTCAGTTCTAATTTTGATATTTTCCAACTACATTTTGATAAATTACTATAGATTATTTATTTATATTTTTTTTAAATTTAAAATAAGTACTTTTTCAAGAACAATAATTTTATAGTAACTTTATTAAAATTAATAAATTTTGAAATCCTCATAATGAAATTTGTTTTAGTAGGTATTTAAAGCATACAGTATTTAAAAGAAACGCGGAAATAAATTAAATCAATTTTGGAATAAGAAGTATATCATTCTACGTTTTACAATAGGGGTCGGCCAACTACGGATCGGAGGAATACCCTCCAAGGTATTTTGTGTGGACCGCAAGCGACAAATAAATTGCTATAAATTTTATTTGTACTCCAAACAAAAAATGTCATTAACAAGAAGTATGAAGAAGCTGCACCAATCCTTTGGACAACTCAAACAAAAAGTCATTGACAAATAATATGGAGCTGTACCAATTATTTGCACAACTCAAACAAAAAGTCATTAGCAATAAATATGGGGCTGAACAATTTCTTCGGACACCTCCAAAAAATATGTCGCCAACAATAAATATAAAACATATTTTTGTTTTTGTGGCACACTTCCGAATTTAAATTTATTAGAGCCACATAATAAACTTTAATTCAAATGCAATTAAAAAGTTTTCCCACCCCTGTTGTATAGTATCAAATAAGATAATAGAAAACCTCTTCATGTGTTTTATAATTGCAATCGGAGCATATGATATTAGACCAAGTCGAATTTTTACTATCAAAATTAAATTCTATCAGGGGATAATAGAATTGCCTTTAGAAATGTATTTTAAAATGCCAATTCTTTCAAAATTGGATAAAATTGTTATAGTGGCAATTTAATACAAGGGAAATCTTTATTTACATGATATTATTAGTACCTGTTCTATTCTAGATCTATGCATCTCAACAAGTTATATGGTAAAATGTTTTCTAAATTTTTTAACCAGCTATGAAAAAAGGTACCCGAAGCCACAATATTTAATTTGATCATACTCTTAAGAATATCTACATCTCTTTTAACGAGATGAAAAAGGTATCTAAACAACTTTTTCTTCCATTTAGCATATAAAATAACACATTTGTTGTGCAGAAGAAGTGTATGAAGCATTTGCTTCTAATTATTCTAATTCTAATATTGTACATAGCAACGCAAGCCCAAATCCCACTCATGCCATATGAAAAAAAAGCAGTCAAAAATTTATAATGTAATAAAAACAAATTCAAAAATTATGTTTGGCAAAAATAATATTATATAATTAAACTATTGTATAACAATACCTCAAAATGGTTGGGTTAGGTTAGGTTAGGTTAGTTTAGATTCTTTTAATATTAAGCCTTTACTTTAGAACACCAAAATAATTTCAAACTATAAAATTTAGTAAGTAAGTCACGAAATAGGCAGCTTAACCACAGCCAGACATTGAAATTGTTAAATTATTCTATGTAAATACAAATTCAGTATGCACAGTGCATGAACATTTGCCGAACCACTTTTTATTATTTAATCATCTAATTGACACTTTGAAAAATAAGTAAATCAAAGCTCAGTTAGCAAATCGGTGTCTATAGCCCTTACTTTTCGTATGGCTTACATTTGATGCATTTTACATCAAGAATATATATGCCCTTATAAAATTTAGATAACAAAAACGCATTATAAGTTCTTGGATTATTATATAGAATGCAATGTATTTCGAAAAACTTTTTCTTTTCCTATTAAGCACATTTTTTGCTCTTTGGGTACGTTGAAAAGCACAACGCAAGAAAAACCTCATGTAATTCACCAATACCTGCCCAAAAAGTAACAATTTGGTGTACACAATTTTTTTACAACGTTGATTATTTTGCATTAAAAATCAAGTACCCATCAATATCATGCCCTTGGATAATTTTTTATTAAAATGCGCAAAATTTTGTGTCTACATAAACAAAAAAACAAAAATATTCTAAATGGTAACATTTCATTAAAATTGAATTTTTAATTTTTAAAGTTTTGATACGGTTCATTCTTATTATAACTAAGTACTGTCTTAAAACAAGTTGAATGGGGGGCAGGTACTTGTATTGCGCTAAGAAGATGTACTTTCTGCAGCAAAAAGGTAAAAGCAATCTATGCATTCCCACCACACTTGTTCTTGGGAATAATTTAAAGTATCTACTAAACTACTACTTTCTTGGTGGATATTCTTAAATAAACTATAGTCATTGGGCGCTACTTACATATTTTGGTATCGCACAAAACATGCTAAAGAACAATCTAACATAATGCAAAAGGTTTAACCTCAAAAGCGCATCTAACTAATCAGATGATAATGTATCTCTGACTAGAACCCGTACAATATATAATATACGTCGTGTAGATAATATAACAATCACTACCCCTTTTTCCAAACAATATAGAACAAAAATAGTAAAAATAGTCGTAGTGATTAGAATTACTAACATGCCACTCTAGTTGAATATTTAAGTTGGTGGCCATTTAAATATTTAGAAAAAAAATAATGATTATGATTGTTTCCAAATTTTTTTTATTGTTTCTCTTTCCATCTTTATTCATATATATATATATATATATATATATATATATATATATGAATAAAGATGGAAACAATAAAAAACTACGACTATATATATATATATATATATATAGATACCAAGTTATGGCCATCCCATTCGGTTTAGGCGGTAACACAGAGTACAACAGCAAACTTTGAGTTTTTACCATTTACTTTGTAGTATTTCTCTCCACATCTTTCTATCCCTACATACTTCCTTCGCGACTGCAATATCCATGTACGTTCTTTTATTCTTTCCTCTTTTCATTTTTTTATTTTGCTCGCAATCATTTACTAACCAAATCTTACATGTTCTACCCGTGATCCAGATAATTTTCCATTGTCACTGGATCCTGGCGAATTTTCTCAACATAACCATACAAACGTAATATACTTTATTTGTACTGGTCTATCGGTGTTACTTTCAAGTCACGTTCATTCGTTACCCGTTTGTTTCTAACCTTGTCAACGCACGTCTCTTCGCATATATTTCTTAAGCACCCCATTCCAACCGCATTTATTATACTTTTGTGTTTCTTTCTATCTTCACTATAAAAAAATTGTAAACTATAAAGCTACCTATTTGCTACTCATGCAAAGTCAAACTAAAGCATTGAAAAATAGAACATGGC
>JARJEC010103042.1:0-28734 GCA_030264575.1 Tachinus sp. AB-2021
TTGGTTAGGTTGGGTTAGTTACCCCTAATATAGAGTATAGACTAACGCCAGATTGAACGTGTAGGTTCTGTCGTGCAGGATAGAACAATAAAAACCACTATAGAAACATGAGTATTCCTACGAATTAGAAATATGCGTAGAGATCATCTACAGCAAGACAATTAATCTAAAGCCCTTTTTCACAATAGTCACAATGATCTATTGATAATACCACCTCCATTTCCGCAATGGGGAGAAAAGATGAAACTAGATCAAATCTGTGCTGTAATATTATAACACTAAATGGATTGTGGTAACCGATAGCACCGGAGGGATACATTTCGCCAATACTGTGCTGACTAGTCATCAACGGGCTAGTACAATCAGTAAGAATTCTTGAAATTAAACAGTTTGGGGCAATATATCTAACATGATGCCGATAATTAATAAGAAACTGAAATGGTTTACAAAACAACAAAACACAAAAGACTTAAAATCTTTGATGATGCATAGAAGCAATACTCTTAATGCAAAACAACTTAAAATATTTAAAACTTACCAGACTTACATTCCGCAATTATTTAAAAGATGTAATAGTGAACTCAACTTTTTTCCAAAGAATACTTTTGGAAAAAATATATGGTTGGGCGGATTTGGAAGCGGGCACCTAATATGACTAGACTAGACAAAGTGAAGAAGCATGTTGCTGATAACAAGAGCAATAAGAACGACGCACACAGTAGCCACGGAAGTACTACTCTTGCTACTGCTAACTTTACTTAGTTCGAATAGAAAAAGCGTAAGAAATAGCGAATAAGCCACAGATAAGCTTGGGGACTCAAAGATGAAAAAACTCAAATTTCATAAAAGGTTACAATCACAATATTAATCTAAAATCAGAACCAGTTTTTCGTAGACAAAATTGTAATGGAACATAACTTGTAAAAGAGCAACCAAGTTGTAAATCGCAAAAAAATTATTTTAACAAACATTCCTAACCTAACCACCCAAAAACCGTGCTCAGATTGAGCATAAACAAAGGACTCTATATCTTCGATGTTTAGAAGACAAAGAAACTCTGTAGCATGTATGCTGTATGAGCGTGAGGCATACGATAGTACAGCCCAGTTTAGCAAGTAGTAGCAAAGGTACTATACATATTGAAGAGATAGAACCCCTTGAGTTAGAGGTTATAGATGAACAATAAAATCACCAGGTCATCAGTGATGCAGGTCAGAGTTTGCATAGTAGTAGCAAAGGTACTGTACACATTGAAGAGATAAAACCCCTAGAGTTAGAGGTTATAAATGAACAATATATATATATCACCAGGTCATCAGTGATACAGGCCAGAGAGTTTGCAACCCAGTTTTTCTCAATCTTTTTCTACAATGTCCCACATAAGTCTTTCTAAAATTCTTATGCTGTCCATGTATCATATACATATTTTTGAATATTCAAAAATAGGGTTGTTTACTGAAAAAAATTAAATAAAAGCTTTACGGATAAATCCGAGTATTTGTCTCTGATCAAAGGTTTAATTGCTGCGTGAGCTCTCCACCTCAAATATCGAGTCGCCATACGGTCAATTTAAACTCTGAGAAAGTCCATTTTGCCCATGTTAATAATTAAATTGCCCCCTGTTGGGCGTGGGGGCATCACGTTGGGAAACATCAGTCATCTCGTACAGAACGTTTTGTATTTTTTTTCTATCATTCTATTGATCGCTATTCTAAATACAAACAATAAATGTGCAAGTATTTATATAAAAGTAACATTATGAGCATTAGTTTCGAATAAATTCTGGTTTATGATGAAATTAAATGAAACTGTTAACTTAATCTGGTTTAAAACAAACGAAATTACAATAAATATGTTTAATATTTAATTGCACATTTGCAATGCCTTACGTCCTCAATTTACGAATAGGAAATTATGTTATTAATGTTGCGTTTGATGTGTGTAATTCCTATTTAACATCTGTGAAATTGATGTTGTATGTGATGTCTGAAAATATATTAATTACTTTGATTATCATCTTCATGCTTTATGTGTGCGGATATAACTCGATTGTCAGTAACAAATGCAATTATAATACATCATTCTCAGGTAGTATTTTGCTAAAAAAATATAAAAAGGTTTACTATTTTTATTTGCCTTCATGTGGACAGTGTGGAGAAAATTGTGGTCATAAAATGTTATTGTATTATGAAATTTATAATGGTGGTAAGTATATTAGTTTTATATGTCACTTTGTAACGATTTATTTATTACTCCTAACAATTATTTTCTTTTTGTTTGATGGATAGTATTTCTCATTTCTAAATGAAATTTTGCAATATTATTATAAATTAAATTTCAATAGTATATGATATATATATATATATATATATATATATATATATATATATATATATATATGATATTTCAATGGTATTTTCAAAATATAAATTGCAGCAATGGAAAATGTCAAATGAAATGTTCAAAAATCGAAAAAAATACTTTAAAAGCAATAAATTTAGTAATAAAAAATGCTTTTCCATTTTTTTGCAAAATTAAAAAACAAAAGAAAAATGTTACACTGTAAGTGCTTTATTCGATTTTTGTACATTTTACTTTTGGCACTTACAATCTTTTCTATTTACTTGCCTCAATTGGAATTTAAGCAACAAAATGAATTTTCACAAAGTAACTATACAAGTCCATCTGATTGTAATAAGAATTCAGTAATATTTAATACAGAATTTAATTTCTTCCAAATATCAGAAAATTGTCTAAACGATGTTAATGTGTTAATAAATAACGCCTTTGATGGAATTACTATATTTTTTTATATTGCGAAATAAAATATTTTCTGTCAGTGAAAGTGACATAAATAAATCAATAAAATACGTCCTTTTTCGGCCAGTAAACATTCCAGTGGCTATTCACGCGAAATATAAAAGTTCCCTGCAACTTTTTTATTTATATCGTTTCGATCTCGTCAATCTATTCCGAATATATTTCTCCGAAATTGGGGAATCTTTTTATACGACCATCGAAATGTAATGAAATAAATTTTTATTCCAAATATTTTTGATGGACAATTCATTGTATAACAGCAAAGTACAAATAAAAATACAGTCGAATTTGTTCGAATTGCTGCATCCACCCGAATTGCAGTTGCTTTTAAAATAGCCATTTGTGCAATCAGATAATAAATGAAATTTTCATTCGCGAATTGTAAATGTTACTGTTAATATTTTGCAACAAAAATGTATGCTAAAATGTGAAAAATTCCAAAAAGATCCTACGTAATATGCTGTATTTAGTAGATAATCGCATTTGATCAATTTTTAATCTTCTATGTCATCCGACGTGTTTACATGTGAGATACGTTCCAATTTTCTGGATCCTACTGGCACGACACAAATCAATGCGCCAATCGGACAATATGTTCGCGCAGGAATCTTAGATAACTGTCAAGCGTTATCAAGGATGTTTTTCACGTTAAGTGCCGCTTTGCAGCAGGAACAATATATGGTGGGGGATGCGGTGATAAATGTAATTCCGATGGGAAAGGGAAGTGAGATTCTCCATTTGAAATAGTCTATGGATTTAATAGGTCAAACGCTTTTCGAGGATAACAACTGCAGTTACAGATAAACGCGATAATAATAATATCTAGCACGACCTTCATTGTATTGCATTAGCAGGATTATCAATTTTATTATTCAATGTAAATTAATTAAAAAAAACTTTTGCAAAATATCTAAGGATTCCACGTTTCCCATATTACGGCTGTCTATATCCACTTTATAAGTTTTTAAAACTTCTTGATTACAAAAATTACTTTTATATTTCTAAGTAAAGCAAGTTGGTTTGAGAGGTGAAGGTAAGTTTTTCGATTAAAGCAAATAATTAAAAAATTTAAAAAAAGTTTTTAAAAAGCTCTATAAATAAATTATTCGTAATACGTTTCCAGCGGAAAATAATCTAGATTTATTAAAAATTGCAAAACAACTTAAAATCAATCAAAATCAATGCAAAATTTCATAAAATTGTATCAAAACATAAAAACTATTTGATGTAATAGTAAACTCTGTTTAATTAAAACAGATTTATATCACGATTTCGACCTATTCAAAATATTTTACTTAAAGTAGCGCACCAATTAATATCAATTAAATTAAATGTGAAAGATATAAATCGCGTTAATCTTCGATGCTCAATTACCATGCGCACTTCACTGAATAAATTAAAAATTATTTAATTACTCGGCAATTATCCCATAAAATACGCACCATGGGAATCAATTAACAAGTGCAGTTATATAATTGCAGTTATATAATTGTGCATTTTTTAAACAAATATTTGAAAAATCGAATTTGGTTTTAATGCAATAATTTTATAACAGAATTTATTTATAATTGCAGACTGTTAATAAAAGTCGATCCACATTTAACCAGCAAAAATACTCGTCAATAATGCTTGCTTGAGGTCAAGAATCATATATAAGTAGCAAGAAATAATGCTTATTGAGTCATTTAGTTGAAAAAAAACTAAAATGTAAGTAAATACTAGTCACATAGAAGGTCAAATATTAAAATCGATTTTTTAAATTTTCCATTTATAATTTTTTTTGAGTTTTCTACATTTTTTTTCATTTTATAAATTAAATATTTTATTTTAACTTGGTTTTTTTTTATATTTTATTTTACGATCGATTTCGTTTTATTTATATTATTATACATGCTCGATTTTTTCCAAAAAGTATTTAGATAAAATAGGAAAAATGTCAAGGCGTAATTTTATTAGTATAAGTCTATTTTTCAAAAGCTATGGTACAACCAACTTAACGTGGCCTATATAACGTGTTTTAGCGCATTAATAGGAAAGAACGCATAAAACGAGAGAGGTCTATCGTATGCCCAGAAAAAAAATAGCGCTGGTTTTGTGTCTAAGCTTACTCTGTACCTCTCTCGTGTTATGCGTTCTTTTTCAAAAACAAATAGCTACCTTAAAAAATAGATTGCATTATTTGTATTTGATTATATGTAATACAATCAACTTATCGTGGCCCATAGAAGGTGTTTTCATAATATTTCAATAACAATCTCAAATTTTACATAGTTATTTGTAATGTATAAATACTCAGCTGCAATGAAAGGATCATAGAGTAATTTTTTGCAAAAATACCGGGTAATTTTTTTTATGAAACTTTTAATGTTTTACAATTAAAGAGGCCATCAGGATGTAAAAAAACAACATATGGTACTTGATAATGTACGTATACACAAAAAAATGCATTTCAACAAAATAAACAGAGATTAATAATGAAAATTTCTGTAGAATAAGATTTCAATACTTAGTATTTCCTGCATACGGTGGCCCATGCCACTAATGAGCTCACGAACATCATTTTGTGGAATATTCTAGTAGGTATTGGGTCGGTTGCTCCAGACATCTCCGAATGGGGAAAGGTTGGAGGGAAAAGGTGGGGGGAGAGGGTTGGAGTGTGCGTGGATGGTGCATGTATCCGAGGCGCCGTAATGAGCTCCTTTTGGTGACCTTGCCATAAGAGCCCATGTGCAAAAGAGACTTGAAAACTCGAAAAGAGTGTAGACAATTAGTTCATCAAGGCGCCCTCTTGCGTGGTCATTCTTCCTGAAGAGCTAGCTCCTTTATTGTGGTTGGTGCAACCGGTCATTTTGTTTGTAAAACACTAAAACTTTTATAAACAAAATTAAAATACCCCGTGGCCCAGTTTTTTTGCATCTGAGTGTATAACGAATATACAACGTGTCGTTTAATCACTTCAGTTTTTCGCAGAAGCAAAAATAATGAATAATAATTAAAATCTAAAGCCATTATTTAATAAAAACAAATTGTGTATTTATTTACAAACTTTAATTAAAAATCACAATAAATCGCTTCGAAAAAACTTCAGATTTAGCAATAAGCGAATCAATTGAATCATTAACGCCTGTTGACAAGGTGAAAACGCAAATATGAATTTTTAGAGCAAACCTCGAAGGAATATTACATTTGGAAAATATTCTCAAAGACTAGGCTTTTAACATAAAGCGAGGTAACGTCAATGATTATAAAGAAGGATTTGCGAAGAGGATTTGGAATATTTCCAAAAAGCTTCCCCAGAGCAAGTACTTTGAAGATTTTAATAAAAAAATAGACCCATTCAAAGACACACTTTTTGAGGGTGCCAGAGAGGAACCTGCGGCTAAAAAAAGAGAAGAAATAAAATTTTGTTCTGCAACTGAAAAGATTGGCAAAGTTGTTAAAAAAATATAACTACGAACAAATTCTTTACCAGATTTCTACCAGCCAGCGTGGCAACAAAGCAACCTTTTGGCAAGTAGGATTTTTCAAAAATAAAATTTACGTGTATGCTGAAATTGAATACAACACCACTTTCTCCAAAAATAAACAGAGTGGAGAAAACATACCACTGTATCTAATTGGTCAAGATCGAACAAACAATATCAAGATAAGTATAAAATATGTCTACCACAGAAAAGGTACAATGAAAGAAAAATCTCCAAATCCGGATTAAAAGAGGACAGGTGTTTGGTATAAAAATTGCCCAATTGTCCAAAAAATATCTTCAGCTAGCTAACGCTGTCGTGATATTTCGCAGAATACGTCTTAAGACTTGAAAGTATAATCGATTATTTTCTATGCTCTTGTGATATTAAAACTGATTATAATTATTTGAACTAAAAGTTGAATTAATTAATGTAATAAAATAATTAACAAGACAATAATTAATCAAAAATCAAATTAAACCTGCCTTTTTTTAATTTTCATTATCGCATTTTGCAACTGTACACACCCTTGAGTTATAAAGCCATTATGCACGATTGCGAATATCAACATGCATCGGTACAGTTTCCTTTGGTATACATTTTTTAGTACAAATATAACTATGTATTAGTATAAAATAACTTACGCTTCATCAGCAATTCGTAACTCACCTGAAAATAAAAATAAAATAAATTAATGCATAAAATACAAAATAAAATAATATTTAACTAATACTCAATATTTTATCTACCATCAATTTGGACAAATTTTCAGTTGGATTTTATGTACAGAGTATGTTCAGAGGAGCGGAACAACTTTTTTTATTATCAATTTAAAAAATATTTACCACTTATCCGACATGTAAATCCGACTAGGAAAAATTCTTAAAAAGTAAGAATAGTATTCTAAGATGAGTTTGGCATATACGTTTTTACAACAACTGCTTAAATAAAAACTGCAAACTCTAAATATAATGGCAGAAAATATAAAACATCACAAATAAGTAAAGATTGGTAATAGCAAAGTAACAAAGTTGCAATAGCACGTACAATGCTCAGAGACAAGATTATGTTGAGTCAACTTAAAATTTATAACTACTGAATAATGAACACCAAGTAATTCATTTTAAAAGAAAATGTCATCAATATCACCAACTTTTTTTAAGTTAATCAATGATTGTTCGATGTTTTAGAGTTGTCAGATTCTTCAAATCCGAGCAATATTTGGTATTTTAGATAGACTTTTTCAGGTTCAACGAAACAATCCCATTTTATCTTTTGAAGGAAACATGTGGAACTGCCACCATCAAGTGCAAAAACAATGACAAAAAGAATGGAATAAAAACATATTGATACCCAAAATACTGTCATGGATCGCGCAAAAGCGCGTTTCTGACAAGTATCACTTATCACCCAATTTCTCACGGTGCATGTATGAGTGCTTCATAAGTTATCTGCATAAACTCAGGATTATCCAAGACGACTTATGTTTTTATATTTTACAACATTACCCCTAAGCTAACCGATGACTGTAAGAAGGTGCAAGATGTTCGAGGTGCACTATTGTGACCATCAGGACCGTAGTGCAGGGACGTTTGACGAACCACCTCAGGAAGAAAAAAAACCGATGACTTCTGATAACGGGGGTTTTGGTGGGACCAGCTTATAAATGACTTCCGAACCGCCAGTGGATAGAAAGCGGGATTAAAATTGGTCCACTTGTTGGGGTTCAAAAACACGACCTCTAGATTGTTGGGCTAGTGCTTTACAACTAAGCAATCCACTTATAAATAAAATGAATAAATATTGCGGTGCCATTGATACCTCTGAATAGACAGTGCTGCATTGCAGCAAATTGCTGGAAGAGAAGATTATGGTCACCGTCATAAACGTTGTAGGACTTATAGCAAAGAGCAAAAACAACCGGAACTGAAAGAAGCGATAATCAAAACAAGTGAGTGTAAAGGAAACAAACACAGCAAAGCAATGGTCACACTTGAAATAAATAATTCTATCAGAAACAATATTTTTCTCGTGGATAATTGTTAATTTAGCTATTAATGAAATTAATAAAAAAATATATTGTCTTTGAGGTTTTACCAAGCATTTAGAATGGTCGACCCGTTTTAAAAATGGTGTGGAAAGAATACTCGAGTGTTTGAGACCGTCGATCCTCAGTTCAGGGTAGCATGGCGGAATTGTGGAAGATACATTGCTCCCAACATTAAAAATCGTAAATTCGTGCCGACATCTCATAAATCCCTTGCGTTCTACATAAATGATTCAAAACGTTTCAGAAGATGGCGGCACGTACACCTTCCACTCATAATTTTGTTATATCTATTGCATAATTCTCCTCGCAAAACATTTCATTTCTAAATTGAAAGTTTAAAAATAGTAGGATATAAAACAAAACTTTCAAAATCGGTAAAATAAAATTATGAAAATATAAAAATATAAAAACAATTTCAATAAATTCCTTGACGGAATATGAGAAAAAAAGTCGAGTTTTATCCGATATATATCTGGTTAATTTATAGTTTCAGTCTGTATCGAATAAATCATATTTTTTATTTGAACGAAGGCAATAAATTTCAATAAAAATGCTCTGATCATTGGCGATGAATGATGTTGCGGGTGCAGTCTATAGATAATGTGTTAGTGTGTCAGCATCATCATTAGTCTGTGTCATCGCTGGCGTTAATTAAGGGTATTGTATGTAATGCGGCTCGCCATAAGCCCTTATTCGGCGATTTGTATGTACAAGTATTAAATTAAAATTTGCAGTTTATTGTTCAGCCAAATGTCGTAATCATATATTATGCATTGTACGTTGTGGAATCTAACTACGTGTTTAATGATAAAATAAAATTGCGGAAAAAAAATAAAAAATAATTTGCGTAAATTTAAAAATATAAATAATGCATTTTTCCGATAAGAAGCAATTTATAGTATAAAAATATTGATAGAAGCATTTCCAAAACCTCGCCCTGTCGTCGATTCACAACGTACGCATTTTAAATAAAAATTTTGCGTATTTATTTATCGATTTTATAGCTGCAAATAAAGTTAAGAAAATGTTATACGAATACATATTTTTGCGCTCGTATAACAAACACTGCAGTTTGTATATCAAAGCTCCTACATTTTCCGATCGGTTGCCATTCTCAATTCTGCCAATGCGATCACGAAAACTTAACAAGATTCGATATAAAAAACTAAAGCCATAAATAAATAAAAATATAATTGATGCTTTATAAAATCAAATAAAAAATCAACTATGGAAAAAATCTAAATTGAACTTCGTTCTAATTTGATTATTCTTAAACTTTTTTATATTTATTTTAATCTTGTCATCGCATGAATGAATTATTGTGCTATATTTTCATGCTGGAATTGCCCTCATTATAACAAATGGCAATTTATTACTCCCAAGACAGTTGATTGATGACTGGATTAGTTTTGCTTTATTTATCGTAATCAATTAAAAAAAAGTGCGATTTATTGCGGACAATGATTGCCTGGTTGGTCAATGGTATTTGTTTGCCAATTGGAACATTTATCGAAGATAAAGAACACAAAAAGCAGATTAATAATTATTACGAGATTGATTGATAATTTAATTGAAATATCGGGAAGACTTGCTGAACTGAAATTAGTGTCAAATTGAGCACAACAGATATATTTTTCATAGAAAAATGAAAACAGCAACATTTTTTAAAAGCTTGGTAAAGTCGTTGAATATTAAAGAAATCTGATAGAAATATACAAAAAACCTTTTTGTTGTGTAACCTCAAATCATGTTAGAATTGTAAAAAATTCGAAAACATTGTAAAATCATAGATTAACCTCTAGATGCGCATCTAAATGCATGTGAGGGTTAATCTATGGTAACATATAGAATATTTTTGAAAATTACGAAAAAATATTTGTAATATGCTAGTAGATATAGAAAAATTTTGAAGATATTAACTAAAATAAAAGTCTAAAATATGCAAAAATGTCAAAATAAGTTGAGAAATCGAAAAATATCAGTGAAATGTAGAAGCAAATTATTAAAAAATTCTGCAAAATTATAAAATAAATGGAAAATATAATATGTATTTCCGTCCAGAATAAAAAATGGCAATTTAGGATACATAGTTTATTTTCTTAATTAGTCAGCAGTAAGAAAATAAACTATGTGTCCTAAATTGTCATTTTCTAACCAGGGGGGGAAATAAGTATTACATTTTCTATTGAATTGAAGGACGTAAAAGAACAATTATAAAATTTACAAAAATAAGAAAGAACCTGTATGAAATCTTAAATTGTATAAAAAAACATTGATAAATTTCAAAGATTGTTGTCAAATATTTGTACACTGCAAAATATTAAAAATGGTTGTGTAATATCAAAATATTAATGAAAAAATTACATAAATGAAAAAAAATTTTTTTAAATATTTAAAAAATGCTATTGGAAATAGAAAATATCAAAGTATATTGCCAAAAAATGGGAAAATTTGGAAAACGTCCATGAAATTTCAAAAAATGGCGAACAATTTCAAAAAGTACTATCCTAAAAAATATGGAAAAATGTTAAATTTAGCTGAGAAATGTGTTAAGAAATATAAACAAATATTAAATTTGTATAATGCTACAAAATATTAACAAACATCCTCTCATAGGCTGCGTACTCTCTTACCCAACTTATGTTCCGACCACATAGCTATATAATTTGAACTAAATACACAAACCATTCTTTTATCCAACCCAATTGAATATATTATATTATACGACTTAAGGGTATAATCTACTTGAAAAATTTAAAACTATTTTTTGTCTTCCGCCGTGCGCCAAAGGAAATTTAGCAGTTTAGGGTACAAAAATTTACGATCAATAAAATTAATTGTTTATATAACCTAAATACCGCAAGATGGCGCTTGTGATTGGACAAATGAAATGAAAAAAGATGCCTTTTGGTATACCATATTGTGCCTTTATTATTTATTAAAATGTAATTAATGTTTATAATAACATAGTCGTAACAAGTTAATCTATTACGCGACAACAGTATTTTTGGATTTTATTATATATTTGATAAGTTAAAAACTACCAAAATAACCCAAAATGAGGTTATTTTAGTTTTTTTTATATATAATTAAAATAAAGTTAGAACTAAAAACTGTTTCTTAGCATGTATGTATTTTTGTTTTGTTTTTAATCACGTATTAAGGCCATAAAAAGGTTTTTAAAATGCTCTAATTATGACCTTATGTAAAGTCACCTTCAGTAACATTATTAAGGCAGATCAAGAATAGAGTAGAGTAGAGTAGAGTAGAGTAGAGTAGAGTAGAGTAGAGATTTACTGATCCAGTTTGCAATAAATAGTTGATTGGATAAGTCAAATAAAAAGTATATAGATTGAAATTGATGGGACACTGCACATTTTGATGTATCTTAGCACATAAGACATATCTAAATTGTATAGAATATAACATACATATTAAATAAAACAGACATATTAAAAGTGTATATACACAAAGACATATTAAAATACAGATGACTCAAACGAATTGTAGTAGAGTATTATTATTGTGTTCTAACACAATTCTACTACAATTCGTCATAAAACTCATAAATCATAAAAAACATTTTAAACAAACTGATGGCTCAAAGACAAAACAAAAATTTAATGAATTAAATAAATATATTCATAAAATCTTATACAACTACAAATAGGACAAATGGACAAGAACCTGCGACAACATTTAGAAACAAAAAAAAACAAACATTTTGGTCAAATATAAAAAAAAACTAAACAGATACAAACGTTAGCTTATAAAGTACACCCCATAATCGAACAAAATACTGACATATAATACAAAAACGATCAAGACATTGCCGACACATTTGCTAGAAACTTTACCAACGCCATCAATTTTAGTAAAAACCCTGACTACAATGACAAAAAAGGGACCGAAAGTAACGACGGGTATAACGAGTACTTTAAAAAATAACATTTGACACCTGACAATAACTAAAATAAAATATTTTTCAATAGTAAAACCCAACAAAAACTCATCCACTGGCGGAGACAACATTCTGCAAAAAGTCCTAAAACGCCTTCAAGTATATGCCCTTACAATCAAAATCTTAAATTACAACCTATCCCGTCAATATATCCATGTTGAATTAAAAAATGGAATAGTAATTTGTATCCCTAAAATAAATTCTGACCCAACATCTCCTGCTAATTGTACACCGATAACACTCCTGCCTGTGCTTGTTAAAATCCTCGAACCCCACATTAAACAAAAACTGTTAATCCATCTTAAATCCTATATTCCAATTAACTAGTTTGGTATTTCTGAAAATAAATTCATCATCCTACCAGTAATGTTAATCTCTAAAATGGATGATGACAATTCAAAAGCAACGAAACGTCAAATTGCAAAAATATTGTTAATGCCATTCAAAACAAAGTCATTCAAACTTCACTACCATTGGTAACAAAGTTTCAGCATCATCTTCATCAAAATAGCATTTTTTGTTTAAATTGGCGATGCAGCATCAATAAATTTAAACAAAAATTGATATTTTACATTGCCGATTGCTCAAATTGACGATTTAGAGTTTGGTTACTTTTCAATTATCATCATCTATATGCAAACATGTCACCTAGAAGGAGGTCATACACCAGCACTATTTTTCGACATTAACAAAGACTTCGACTCACTCTAACGAAGGGGCCTCCTCCTTAAACTCTCAATACATAACGTTCCTCCTTACCTAATTTGCATAATCTTCTTGATTGAAAACCCACAACTACGTGTTATCCTATCCTGAACTATACGGTGTGCCACAAGGTTATCCTCTGTCCCGTTTTTTAAACAACTGTAATAATATATTTGATGCATTCATTCAAGAATATTTTAATCCAGAATATTGCATAATACAATATGAAGATGACACTGAAATGATATCACATAAACTGTCTTTGCAACACCTGCAATTCTTGACTAACCAAATCCAAAAATGATTTAACAACCTGAGGCCAGACGCAGTACCCAACAATTTCCAACTACTTATCTCAAAACATCGTATATCCGGAAACTCGCCTAATATAAAACTTATCAAAAACTTATTAAATCAAGTCCAGCTTTAAAATACCTAGACGTTATCCTTGATAACAAACTCTTCTTTAAATCCCACTCTCAAGCATCAAAGACCAAATGCAGAACTCGCGCCAAATACTTACAATGCCTAACATATAAAGACAAAGGGATAATTGTTAAAACAGCAACACATAATTACAACTCCATTTGAAGGCCATTACTAGATTATGCATAAATTCTATTTTCCGGAGTCTCAAATAGCACACAACTTACACGTTGCCAAACTTCTCTCTGTAGCGTAACATAAATTCGTCATCCAAATAAGCTGTTACACAAAAAGTAGAACGAATCATTGTACCAATTAAAATTGTACCGCTTTGACAACGTCATACTGAACTAGTATACAAATTTTGTACTAAAAATAGTAATATAAAAACTATACACAAACTTGCGGTACAAAGAATCAACCAAAAATGTGCGAAATATAAATCCCAAGCAATTCTATCTTCGAGAAAATTCACTCAGCATCCAATTTTAGTGAAAACACCGACATGTCCACTAACACTCTCCTACACCACCAGCAATGCAATTTTTTTAACATATTATACATTGTAACTATCCAAACTACTCACCATCACTCTCACAAGAACATATTATCAGGGTAGAAAAACCACGGTCAATAGTCTACTCATTTCCATTTATTTGTCTATTTATCTGTATTATATATTTTGTAAATATTGTGTAACTCCATTATTATGAATAAATATGATTTACCTATAAACATTGCGAAAATTGCATAAAAAGTTGAATAACGTTAAAAATTTGCTACAAACTAGAAATGTTATTAAACTGATACATACATCATACACATACAGTTTTTCACATAAATGTAACACAAGCAATTTAGATCTAGTTATGCAATTATCTAATTTTGTTTAAGAACTCAATTAATTGGTCTAAAGACTTAGTTACAGAGACCAAATATGTTTGTACGAGATTTATGTGAGCATGACTGTACATCTCAGATACGGTTGGAAAATGTAGCAAAATTTTGGTAAAATTTCCAAAATATTGAATTTTGTCAAAAATATTTGTAATATATTGCTATCTAAAGACTTAGTTACAGAGACCAAATATGTTTGTACAAAATTTATGTGAGCAAGACTGTACATCTCAGATACGGTTGAAAAATGTAGCAAAATTTTGGTAAAATTTCGAAAATATTAAATATTGCCAAAAATATTTGTAATATATTGCAAAACATATTTTTGAATTTCCATGCATCTTATTAAATTCTTGATATATCTCACATGTTTATAGAAATGTTGAGATATATGAAAAAAATTGAGAAAAATTTTAAACGTCGACGAATCCTAAATGAAATTAAAACGTAGAAAATTTTTAAAAAAGTCAAAAAGTCTGTGGAATTAACAAAATGTGAAGAAACATTAAATGATGTTGAGAAAAGTTGAAAATTATTTATGTACGTTTGAAAGTTTTAATAATAATAATAATAACTTTATTCCTACAGAAATTATAGGAATTTATACAAATTAAGTTATAACTAAATTCTAAATGCTAACACTAGGAAATTCTAATAAGTACTAACTGCTTTTAGCAAAAAATGTACAATAAGTTACATATAACCTTAAGGAAAAGTTTAAAAGTGTTTACAATATGTTGACATATATCAAAAAAACGTTGAAAAATTTATATAAATGTATGAGTTATACGTGTTTTGGTCTGCTTGGTGATTTTTTGCAATTGAAAAAAAAATGAAAATTATGTTAAATTTTATGTTAAAAATAAAATTAAGTTCTCCAACGTACGAGAAATGTTAACTGTGGCGTTTGGTGAGTCCAGTTTGAGTAAATAAATTGTGGTACAAGCTCTTCAAAGAAGGTCAAGAAATGTTAATGACGTCGATCGTCCCGGACGCCCCAGTACTTTAGACGATTAGAGCAGTTGCTGAAGATGTCGGGATATCGGTTGGCTCATGCCATGCAATTTTTTGCATCACGATAATGCACCTGCTCACACATCATTGCTTGTTTTTTGCCAAAAATTACAATTATGCCTCAGCCAAAGTATTCACCGGATACACCGGTACCTCTGCGACTATTTCCTATTCCCAAAACTAGAAAGCGTCTTGCATCAATTGGGGAGATAAAGACCGCATAACTGAAAGAGCTCAAGACAACATCAAAAAGCAAATATCAGAAGACCTTAAAAGATTAGAACAGGCGTTGGCAATACATTATATCTGAGGAAGATTACTTTGAAGGTCGACAAAACAGATATTGATGAATAAATAAATATTTTTTTCGAGAAAAATAAAGTCACCTTTTGAATTGAACAAACCTCGTATGATACAAAAAAATAAAAAAGGTAACATTTTGTGAGTTAAAAAATCTTGCAAATTGTCAAAAACGTTGAAAACGTCAATAAATCGACGAAATCTGAAAAATGCTAAGAAAAGAACTACAAAAAACACGGAATCTAAAAAAAAAAGTGAATTGTCGAAAAATCAAAATGGCAATAAACAATAATCCAAATTTATTAAATAATAAAAATTAAAATTAAAATATTAGTTCAGTCAAATAAGTTCGCGCTGAATTTTTTTTTTCTTCGTAAAAGTGGGTGTTTATGTGTAAGAAAACATATGTCACTAACGCGGAGGTTCGCGAGTTAGTGCAACAATGGCAATATGAAGATATATATTTTTCACGTTTTTCAGCCAAACTCTTAAAATATCTCAAATAGTATTCTTTTTTTTTCGAAAAAAAGTTTCAACTAAAGTTGTTTAGAATTAAATTTCTAAAAAAAATTACTTATAGAAATCTTTGATTATCCGCAGGGTTTTCACGTAATATCAGGAAAACCAAATATGTATATAATACATCACGGATTATGAAAAAATAAAATATTAAAATACTAAAAAATATACTAAAAAATATCAATTGTTTATTTAATTCAATCGCAATTTATAATTAAGAAAATTAAAATTACAAAATGTTTTTGTAAAATTTTGCCTAGTTTTCCTCGCGTTCGATTTTTGTCAGCAGATCACATTTTCTTAATATTTCTTAGCTTTTATATGAAAAAAAAAACGCGGTTTTGATTTGATAGCTGAAAATGCAAAAATAACAAATATTGTCATATTGCCATTGTTGCACCAACCTCCGAACCCCTGCGTTTTTGACATATGTTTACCGACACATAAACCTACACTTATATGAAGAAAAATTCCAGCGCTGGAAGAAGTCTAAATTCTGTCCGATTATTGACTAATTTGATTGGACTATATCAACATAAGGTGTACTTTTGAATTGATTTTTACACCTTTGCATACTCCAATATACGCAGAAGAAACACATACTAACTATATTACTTACATATTTCAGGAGTTAAATGAATTTGAAAATTGCAATTCTTTAAAATTAAAATATATTTAATAGAAAAACAAATGCTGGTATATTGATATTTTTATCAATATACTCAAAAAATAGTAAAAATGTGGCCACACAATATATTTTAACAATGAACAATGTAAATTTTAGCAAAACATTAAAAATGCGAGAAATGTTTGTGAATTGCGAAAAATGTGATGTAACGTCAACAAATATTTGTAATACGCAGCAAAATAATGAGTAAATCACAAAAACCTTAAAAAAATCATAAAATCAAAATATAGTCAACGTGATATGTTAAAATGTTGAAGAATGTAAAATTTTCAAAAATGCAAAGTAAAGTTGCAAAATATTAAATTTGTAAAATATAGAAACGTATTCACAAAATGTTAGAAAACGTTGAAAAATGTTAAATATTAAGGGCGTTTTATTTGGCTTCATAATTAAAAAGAAGAAAAAGTACGTTTAAAGTACATTTAAAGTACATTTTAGAAAAAAAAATAAAATTTATAAATTCATTTTATATTTTTATTGTGTACGTTGTCTTCCCGTAGTATATAAAAAATTACAAATTAATTAGTTTTGTATACAAATTTCAAAACAAGTAATACGAATTTTACTACCGCGTAATAACTTAAATTTTTTTTGTTGTAAAATTCATGTATGCCTATTTTAACAAATAAGCAAGCAATAACAAATATTGGCAACTACAAATTGAGTTCTGTAAAGTAGCGTCAATGTGGATAATATAGTAAAATTGCTATTGGTGGACTCTGCTTAGTATCGGGAAAGTACCAATCAGTCAATTTTTCATATACTTCCCAACCTGCAACCGTAAATTCAAATTCAAATTCTAATAAGTCACGTGACATTGAACAGCCTTAAAGCGAATAACTTGTAATAAAACTCAAATATGCACAAAACAAGGAAACAAACATAATAAAATTCGGTTTACCTTTTATAATTCATGGAGATATAAATTCGAATAAAATTAGCCAGTAATAATTTAATACTGCTTTTTAAATTTTTCTGGCTCGCAATAAAAAACAAAACTTTAGTAAATAATTCTCCTTAAAAAAAAAACAACCCAATAAATCTAAATTATAACTTCAACGGTTTTAATTAAATATGAAGTAAAAGTTGGAGTTAATTTGAAAAGAAAACTTTTAATGCGATATTAATAAATGAAGAGTTCCCAAAGAACAGTCCAACAAAGTTTATCTATGTACTTCTAACATTTAATAAATTCAATATTTATCCGTCATTAGTTAATAAGACCTTGTTACATATTGCAAATTGAACTGTCGATACAACAATGGGTGTAGTATAATTAATTAAACCCATTCAACTCAAACTATGCAAATGTAATTTGCCATTATAAAATACTTCCTATTGCGCAATTATGTTGTCAATTAAATAATTAAATGGAGCCATCTGTCAATTAAATTGTAAATTGATTAACTCTGAGAAAGTGTACGTTGCATTTTTTTTGCAAGTGAAAATTTCAATAATTTTATCCGATGCTCTTTTCCAGGAATTTCGACAAGGAAGCACCTTCTAAGTGAAGTTAATTTACATAGAAATCGATCGATTATAAGCAACATTGATTTTCCCGGCATATT
Source organism: Tachinus sp. AB-2021 (assembly GCA_030264575.1). Lineage (NCBI taxonomy): Eukaryota > Metazoa > Arthropoda > Insecta > Coleoptera > Staphylinidae > Tachinus > Tachinus sp. AB-2021. The sequence goes on from JARJEC010103042.1 coordinate 18,413, forward strand.
TATATGATTATACAATTTTATGCGATGAAATTCCACCTCGCTCGGTAAATTTGCAGATTAATTAAAACCTTCATTGATAAATAAAGATTGAAATTATTGCACAAAACTTTTCTTTTTAAACTAAGCTTAGTGGGAGTTCCCGGTTCAAATCCGGACAGTCCTTAAAGGGTCAACATTTTCAGGTTAAGGAAAATTCGTATTAAGCACACCTTCTTTCGGATAGGAAGAACAACTAAGTTTTTTATTGTGTCATGATTGGACGTCGTTTTTAACGCATATGGATATAAAACAAATATTATTAAAACTTCTACCTGCCATTATTTCATGTCCATAAGTTTTTTATGTTTATTTGTATATTACATCATTGCCTCTAATAAGGCTAGGGCTTGCGATAGTGGGGTTTTGATCGAACCGAAGAAAAATATAGTTTTAATAATATTTAGTTGTGTTCTACCTGCCATTATTTCATATCCATAAGTTTTTTTTAAATTTGTATTTTACATCATAGCCCCTAGTAAGCCTAGAGCTAGTGATAGCGGGGATTTGATCGAACCAAAGAAAAATAAAATTTTAATTATATTTGTCTGTGTTCTACCTACCATTATTTCCTATCTATAAGTTTTTTATGTTTATTTACATTTTAGACCATTGCCCCTAGTAAGCCTAGGGGTTGTGATAGCGGGGCTTTGAACAAACCAAAAAAAAAATAAAGTTTTAATCTTATTTGTCTGTGTTCTACCTGCCATTATTTCATATCCATAAGTTTTTAATATTTATTTGTATTTTACATCATTGCCCCTAATAAGCCTAGGGTTTGTAATAGCGGGGTTTTGAACAACTAAAAAAAAAAGTTTGAATCATATTTGTATGTGTTCTACCTGCCATTATTTCATATCCATACGTTTTTTATTTTTATTTACTCATAGTAAGCAAGCCTAGGGCTTGTGATAGAGAAGTTTTGATCGAACCATAACCACATCAATAGACTATTGCATTTTCTTTACGTTTGCTGTTTAAATACACTAGAATCTAGTTGATACGTACATACAAGAACAAAATAATCCAGGACGGAATTCCTAAATTTGTGACAAAATTTCTAGATGTGATAACAGAAATATTTTTTTTGCAAACGATGGATGGAAATACATTGAAAAGTCTAAATTTAACTTAACCGAGATTTAAAATTCAATGGCCGATCAATTTTCGGATGACTACTTTTCAATGTTGCTATTAGTTGGAACCCATCAACATTTCATCGCGTTTCCCCCTTTCAATCAATTCTACAGTTCATTGCTTACAATTTTTTTTCATCTGATTTTTTGTTAACTCTCCCCGGCTAAATGTGGATGCTTTATTTCACGCCTAATGAAATTTCAGATGTCAACCATAAAATATATTTATATCCAGAAATACCACCATTCATTTTAATTACGTTCAATCCTGCAAACAATGAAATTACAGTGAAAAGCCCTTAGGCACATTATTCGGAAACGGAAATTGTAATTAATACCTGACGCCGATTGGTGGATATATTACATCTCTTTGATGGCTTTCGCAGGGCTATATTGATGATTATTATGGTATATATTCAAATAATGACTGTAATTACGAGTTAAACAAATTATTTCAATATAAATGCCAGCACAAAATCAATAGTAGATAATTGTGCAGCTCTCCACCGATTTTAAAAATATAATTCGTAAAAAATACTGAAGTAAATATTATATTATTTTAACATTGGAAAGATAAAATAACCGTTAACTTTAGCTAACAACAAATATTTAAAAAAATGACTTTTTAATAAACATTTTTTGAAATTGTATTGTTTCATTAAACGAGGAAATGCGAGATCTTGGAAATGTGAGCTTTATTAACCATATCCAATTTATTTCAAATAAAACTCGTAAAATGCTGGGATTTATTAAAGATCGTGTTAGCGAATTTATATGTTTCTTCATTCGTAATATTATACAAAACCTAGTGTTTTGTGTAATTAAATCGATTCTGGAATATGGGTCAGAACTGTGCGTCTTTTCTGTTTTTGTGTACTATTTTGTAATGTATTATACCGATTGTTCATGTAAATGCCCAAGCGTTCGGCTCCACTCGGCCGAGAGAGGAGATAGATAGTTTCATTCAAATCGCGAGTCGCGATTTATTTAACTGTCGCAAAAACATTGTAATAAATGGATGGGATTGTTGTTAAAAAATATTTAATTAATTAAGGAAACAATAAACTGTAACTACTAATAAAATGATTCAAAATACAATGATTCTCTAAACTAAAATTAAAAGTCTAAATTATTTAAAAAATACTCTTTATATTATATAAAAAATCTATAACACAACAGGTTCTCAAAAGTATCCCCATTTTGCGCCAAACAATAACCCAACAGGTCATACAATTTTAGTACAAACGTTGAGTAGTAATTGCACAAAACTGACCCTCGATATTTACTATTAATTCGTTTAGATTATTGGCCCCGTTTCATTTTGATGTGCATACAATTTGGATTTAACGTACCCCATAAAAAAACATCAAAATCCAAAAGTCTGGCTAGCAAAATACCTCTATTCGATATAATTATTTGGAAGCAAATGTAATCAAAATAGTCCATTACTATTTAAAAGTTATGAGCAGGACAGCAATCTCGTTGGAACCAAATATTGTCAAAATTGTCGGTTAGATTCCTCGAGGGCAGGTACAATTTGATTTTGAAAAAGATTAAAATATGTTGCTCAAATTTCCGTCAATAAAAAAGGTCCAATAATATTATTCCAATAAATACCGGCACAAACATTCACAGGAAACTGTGTCCTTAAATATAATTGCATATATTCATTTTCAAAAACGAAGAATTATTACGTTTGCCATGTAACGGAAACGTGGATTCGTCAATAAGCATGTTTTCAATAAAATTGTTATCCGTATTTGCACGTTCTATTATAGTTTCATAAAATTCCATTCTACGGTAGTGGTCTCATTTCCTGATGGGCTTGGTATTTATAGGAATGATATTTATGTTTTTTTAGAATCTTGTAAACTTTACTCACACTAATACTAGCTTCTATTGAAATTTCACTTGCGCGGAACTTTCAGCAAGTCGGAAATAAATGTTTACTTGTTAAAGCACTTTCGCAACGTGTTTATACGGGCAAGCAATTTTTGCCGCAAGTACTTTCCGAAAGTTTTGCGACTTTCCAGAGAGTACTCTAGGAGAGTGTTATAAGTAAACTGGTACTCACAGGTAACGACTTGCGATAGTTTTACTTGCTACTGCATAATCTGTGAAATATATTAAATAAATAATCCGGAATCCATACCTTAAAGGACTTAACGAGTGAGATGAATGATGAATGAATCCCATCTAAAATACAAGTATTTTAGATGGGATTCGGATCAAATTTAAGGTTAATAGTACGCTCTAAAAATAAATATCACTTCACTAACAAACAAAAAAATTGTATTTGGCCTATATGTTTGGTTTACAAAATGTTCAATAGTATTAATAGCCCCGATTTTATTGAAAAACTAAATTTTAATGTACATAAGTCAAAAGACATACTAATATATATAAAAAAAAGTTTAATCGCTCTAATTATAGATGTAATAGACCTATTTCAAGATTGATGCTAAAATCAAATGCTTTTAAAGATGATGCTGGTTTTGATTCATTCGTGGTTTCAGCAAGATCAAAGATTCCGTAAATAAAGAAAGAATCAAAGATTAAAGATATTAAAAATAAAATTACCAGAAAATTTTTACAAAAATTGTAGTCATCAAGAAAAATAAATTGTAAAAACCAACAAGTTTGTTTTAAATTAAGATTTGAAAATCTAAAAAAAAAAATTGAACATACAACAGATTTGGATAATTGATTTTGAAACTTTTTATTTGATCATTTTGATTCTATGGCCAGGATAGACGTCGTGATACTGGTTGCCTGCAAATTCTATTGTTTGTTGTAGCGTGTAAACAGTGAGTCCAGCTTCCTTTATCGTTTACAAAAAGGGCACACCATCACTCACGTTGACTTCATAAAACATATTTTCACTTTTAAATGTTCCTAGAAAAATCTTTAAAAAAACTGGCAAAATGTAAAAACTGTGAAGAAATATTTGCAAAATGAAGGAAATTGTCTCAAGATATTAAAAAAATGTCATGTGTTTGAGAAATGTTAATAACTTAAAAGAAAATTTGTGGAAATATCGAAAAATGTGAAGACAACAATAACTGCTTTAAAAGTATTTGCACAATGTCAAAAGTCGTTGTGTGAAAATATTAAGAAAATATCGTAACATGCTTAACCTAACGCCTTTCTCTAATCTTTTTATTTAGTACAACACAAATAAATATTAATATTATAAATAAAATGTGAAACATCAATGAAGTTGAAAAATGTTAAGAAAGTGTATATATGCGGTACAGTCAATAACAGATTGTAAAATATTTGCAAAATGACACAAAATGTAATAAATTTTCTCAAGATATTAGGAAAATGTCAACAAAAAAAATAAATTTGCGTAAAATTACTGATTTAGTAAAATGTTGGAAACTAGAAAATTTGCACAAAAAATGTAGGGCGTACCTCCAAGTAAATATTACATAAATGTTGGGAAGTGATTGAGAAATATTATGTATGTTCGAGAAATGCAAAACAAAATTTTGAATATGTTAAAAATAACGCAATGTGTTTGAAAAACACTGAAAAAATTATGAAAGATGTTGAAAAATGGGAAATGCAAATGTTTGAGAAAATGTTTTTGCTGGCATATATGATGGCAAACACCGCAGGAAGCAAATCGCAACATCCTTGAGCAAATTTGTATCTATTTTCTAAGTTGAGAGGCGTGCAAGAAACATGATAAAGTCGAAATTTATCGACCAATAACCAAATGGCATCAAAGGCGATACATTCTTCAGTAATAGCTTTTGACTTGTACAGACAGTCTGAAGGTACTAGGCTTAAATAGGCTTCCACTATATGCTTGGCCAGAAAACCAGAAGAAAAGAAAATGTAGCGTCCACTGTGGCTATTATATGCTATCGCAGGATGTTGAGAGAATGTTGCAAAATTATAAAAAATATTTCAAAATATTGTAAAAATTTGCAGATTATCACAAATGTTAAACAAAATTTCATAACAGTTGATAAAATACCGCAAAATGTAAACAAAACATTACAAATATTGAAAAAATGTCAAAGAAGGAAAAAACATTAAAAACATTGAAAAATAATAAACTAAAAAAAAAACGTCGCAATATTTCGAAAATCTTACAAAATAAATGCGAGTGCAGTATCAGTACCAGTAGTTATGTTTGGTGAAAATTTAGAAAATGTAAAATTTCATGAAATATTATAAAATGTCAGGTAACCAAAATAGTTCGTGCGATTTTTTTTGGCAATCTGTATAAGAAAAACCGCACGATTTTTTTGTTACCTGGTATTAAGAAAATGTCAAAAAGTTTGAAAGTTTGCGAAATGTCATGAATGTTAAGAAAAGTCGAGAAAAATTGTGGAAAATATTGAGGCGAGAACTGTCGTAAATTTCGAAAACAGATTTTTTTACAAATATTGTAATATCTCCAGTAATTTATTTCATATAAAAATATGCATTTTCGAAGTTACGAGGTTTCTCAAAACCAAACAACAGCAAAATTTAAATCACTCAATATTTGAAATGTATACGATTTTCATTCAAAGAGTTTATTAGCCCCATGTTCCTAATATTTACCTAAATATTTCATAAAGCTTAATGCTTAAAAGGCACATTAAACATTTTATAATTACAAAATGCTCGACAATAATCCCTTATATAAGATTTCTGAAATACTTTAGTCGTTAATTACTTTAATAATTAATTAAATGTCAACCTGCGTTGAATATAGAAAATATAAATTGTTTGTATCATTTCTAATTAAAATTGTTATCAAAGCTTTTATATCATACTTGCAGAAATAACTTAAGGAATTATTATTAAAGCATCTAATAATGATTTCATTAAGAAATACCTAAGAATTCTCCTCGTATAAATTCCAGTCCCGTTAATTAGTTTCATTAAACAAACCGCGAAATTCGTTCTAATTTAGAACAGTATGTAGGTATCTCGAAAAGAAGAAACCCTTTAAAATATAAACGCAATAAGCCTTTGTATTCGTTTTAATTAAAACTTTTATGAAAAAGAATTGCGGTTTGAAAAAGAAATTATCTCACGTTACTGGTAAAAATGTTCCTAATAATAATAAGATTAGCGGATTATTAAGTACTTTAAAATGAATTTTAACTACATGAATATTATAATTAGGTAAAGTTTTTTGGGTTGAAATGTTCTGTTTTCATTATCTGAGGATTTGTTTGCTGCAAATTTTCAAGTAAGTATAATAAAGTTTACCGTGTGATATGTAAATCTCCGGCAGTGGAGGGTGGGATCATTGTTACGCAACTTTGCTGCATAGGCTCCGTCATTTTGAATCTGTCACGGACACAAATGTTGGTTAAGATTTATTTCGGGACAAAACGGGATTGTCCTTTCATCAACCTCCAAATTGTGATCCCTTTAGCGAAAGTGGAAAGCGTATAAAATCCTATAGCGGTCGACAGATCATTTATAGGTAACGGATCTCTTCAGGTCCTTTCTACATAAGAACATGTACATCTTCCTATACATTTTTATAGTTTTAGAAGTAAATTAAATTATCAGATAGCATTTTTATAAGTGATAATTGTTATATTTATTTTTTAATTCTAAATCTAAATGCTAATTTATTTTTATGAGCAAATTAAGAAATATTAAATTATTAAAGATGTTTTATAAATGTTAAAGACATAATCGCAGCCTAATTAAGTAATATGATGGTTTGTAAAGGTGTGCGCCTTTGCAATAAATTATATAAAATGTCACAGAATTTCTTTTGCGCTTAGGCTGAATGTTAGGAAATAATCCCATGTTATTTATTAAAACATGCACTGGTTCCACAAGCAAGTACAAGAGTGTAAATTACACGGCGGTAAAATAATCCCAGCAATTAGTGGAAACCTATTCAGATTCGAGTTGGCTTTATAAATAAATATATTATCACCCACAAACTACAATCTATTTGCAAGGAATGGTTTCATTATAGCGTTACATTTACCAGACGAATTCCTTGCGGGTAGAGACTGGTTTCGGATTAGGTAATATTCGGTCAGTGCTATCATGCTAAGCCTTGTGAAAGTTTACACTCTGTAAATATCATCAAACATCAAACCCATCCGCATGTTAGCTTGAGGGCATTTTCATTAGAATAGTGTTGTTTGGCAAACTTACCGGGATAAAAGTCGTGCGACTTGGACATCTTGACTCGTGCTCCTGTATCCTTCTGCAGTTGTGCGATTGTCTCGCCCCCCTTCCCAATGATGGCCCCCGCGGCCACACTAGGGACCAACACCTTAAAGTGATACTGTACATCACCACCTGAAACAAATAAAAACATCAGTATTGAGCAAAATTAAATATATTAGCTATTCTCATTTAACAAATTTTTGCCAAAAAAACTTTTCCGTACAAAATATTTTGGGACTCGTAATAAAATTGATTTTAATAATTTATTATTAATATTTATTTTTATTACAATTATTATTCACTGGTTCCTACACAAAAATAATAATGGTATAAAAATATCTGCATATGATTTTATTATTGCATGGTTGGAGTAAAGAAATCTTCAATCCTTATATTGTATTTCACTACAAATCATAGTTAATCTCATTAAGATAAAAATAGGTTTATCGGTTATTGCGATGTTTGCTCTTGAAGGGGGTAAATACTTGTAGAATTTAATTGGGAATGTAGTTTTTTATTTTACGAATCATTAAATTCGACCTATTTTTGCTACAAGGTAAGAGCTGAATGCGCTTTTTGTAATATAAATAAAATAGTAAAAACATTAGCTCAATAATTTATACTTTAATGGCTTGCGCAAATATTTTTTGTGTTAGAACGCGAAACGCAACAACAGAAACATACAAAGCTCAGAATGGGCAAAAAATAAACCTTTTCAATGGGAAACGATAGTGCTTACCACTCTTTCGTAGAAAATTTCTCTTTCGTGCTCGCTCATAGATATCGCGACATTTAACAACGTGTGCTCGTTGCAAGCATGCAAGTAAATATGAAGCTCGCATTAAATATTTTGAGATAAATGCTACGCATATTATTTGATTGAGAAGTTATAATCGTTATAAATATAAACCAAAAAAACTGCATTTTGTAATCTGATTTTTTTATAATTAATTAAAATATAAAATAATATTAAAACATTTAAGTTGGAAAAAATGCATGCGATTTTAATAGCCTCACCGCACTTCTTAATAAAAACAAAATAACCCCTCAGCATCGTGCAATAAATTCCACAGGGCTACATACCAGTCACCCCGCTGACGCATTTTATGCCACAAAATTATCCGCAAAGCAGCCCGCCTAGGTCAACCCTCTGGAGGAGCAAGAAACAGCAGACGCCGCCAACGACTGCGGTATGTATTACATTACCCTTTACTCTAAAGATTTATTTGATCATTTCTCAAAAACAGTATATATGTTACGGCCCAAACTGGAAATGCGGTTCTACTACTACCTAGAATAATGGCCGGTCATTATTAATATAGACCAGTCTTTCTGACTTATACCAGAAATAATAAGATACGAATATTTTTTGTTTTTGACGGCCAATATTCATATTTGTCCACTTATGTTTAAGACAAAATTATATATTTTTTGTTTTGTTCAATCAATGTTTTAATATAAAAAAACTGGTTTAAGACTCTACGTGCCGCGTCTAAAATTTAGGCCTTTTTGATTCAAACGATTTATTAATTAAAATTAAAAAAATTGCTTTCGTATACATATGAATAAAGGTATAAACTATTTCGCTATCGAAATAGTTTTTTTCTACTTATAATTTTTTTCTCGCATGTAACATTTAAAACAACCCTATTTTATAATGTTGTTTAGGCATAAACAAAGGAATTGATATGCAGATAATCAAAAACCTAATCCGATAGGCGGATACTTCGTTCTTTTCTAAACAATTCTCCCTGAAGTGATATAAAATTAATTAAAATACAAAGTAACAATCACTTGACAGCTACACCTCTATTGACAGCGATTTATTGTTTTTACTGCTGTAAAGAATTGACATCTGTATGAATTGCGTACAGAGCATGTCCTAAAACACTTCACGTGTTCGGGAATATTTAAATCTATTTATGCACCAGTGGCCCCTTGGATCATCCCTCTCGGCACCTAGCCCCTTAAACTATATAAAATAGCTTTTTCTTTTTGATATTTGCCCAATTGGCGTTGTGATACTAGTTCTCTGTAGAGAATATTTAGTATTCTAAACATCAGGTATCTTTATATTCTCCTACAAGAAAAGACAAACAACCACGTTGTTTTATTATTTTGCACATTTTTCAAATATTTCGTTAATTTCTCTGAATTTGTACACTATATTTACTTTATACACAAGTTGGTCCCAAATATGAGATTGATCTGTTGGGAGCTATTCTTTAGGTCAAACAAATGTCAATCAATACTGACGTCATTTATAATAACACCTAAGTAGGCCTCAACTTCACAAAAGCTAACTTAAAAATAATATTGACATTAACATTGGAGCCAATGCCAATTCGACGGACCAATTCATAATTGTGATTCAGATAATCGATTAATAAAATCTAATACCTTGATCTATACACTATGAGCAAAAAAAAAACAAAATTAAAGTGTATAAAACAATGATAAGACCAATAGTAATGTATGCGACAGAAACAATGACAACGACTTTAAAAGAACAACACAAAATAAAATTACCAGAAAGGAAGATCATGAGAAATATACTTGGGCCTCCAAAAGACAAAAACAAGGAACCAATAAGAAGAACAAACAATCAAATATACGAATATCTAAGCGACAATGTAGCAAATTGCATAAAAGCTGCAAGAATTAGATGGTTAAGCCATATATGGATGTCGCCCCCTGACGGATGGATACGAGTAATAACTGAATGGGAACCAAGTAGTGACAGAAGAAGAGGAAGGCCAAGAAACAGGTGGAAAAGGATCTAAGAACACTAGAAGTAGATAACTGGAGAGAAATAACTAAACACGGAAAGGGATGGAGAGAAATTATAGAAAAAATTAAGAAAGGTACTGGGTTTGATTCAACCAACTAGCTGAATCAGAAGAGCTCCAATGAAGAGCAGCAAAACTCCATAAGGAGTGTTAAGCTTATTATATATAATATGATCAATAACTGATGAAGAGCAGCAAAACTCCATAAGGA
>JARJEC010103099.1:0-12214 GCA_030264575.1 Tachinus sp. AB-2021
TAAGATCAAATTAGAATATTTATAATTATTAAATAATTACATTGCCATTACTCTATGTATTAATAAATGATTCAAAACGCGTGAGTCTGAAACACACAAACTTTGTATTATATGTCTAACACATTGCACCTGCCAGTTGCATTGCGTTGCATATTGAAAATTGTAAACACTGAAAACATATCCTCGCATTTTTCAAGAAGTGTTATAAACTTATTAAATTCTCTTAATATAGATATGATCTTAAATTGATTGATTATAATGAATGATTTTATCTATTTATGTTCAATTTTTTATATTAAGAGAAACAATAGCCTCCATTTTTATTTTTACCATGCTTCTGATAATTTTATGAATTTATTATTATTTAAATTTTTGAATGATGTCAGAAAATAGATTTAAATTGCATTTAAAAATAAATTGGTAAGAGGCCCATACAGGATCAGTTTTTGTGTTATTTGCATTAAACGATCACAATGATGTGTAAACTGACTGTTTTATAGGAAAAATGTTGTAAGTAGTATATTGTTACCATTCACATCAATCTGTTTGTGAAAATCTAATCGTGTGTGGGTATTTTTTTCCTCACATCAAACGTGCTGGTCACATCCATTAAATTAATTGTTTATAGGTAAAAATATTGTGAATTGTATATTATTACATTTTAACATCAATCTGTTCACAGAAAAGTGTAGCTGCTGCGTTTAATTGCTGCGACTAACCGCATGAGATTAATGGAACCAATCACTAGCTTGCGTTCTATCTACAATGACAAGTCGCAACAAGTTGTAAGCTTGCAATTGGTTTAATTAATTGCATGCCTTTAGTCTCATAAATGCAGTCGATAGACGATGCCTTTATTGTAATATGAGAAATCGTATTTAATTATAAAATTTTAAATGAATTTGACAGTTTAAAGTAAGAATATAACTTTATTTTATTTGTACAGTGAGTTCGATGTGTTTGTTTGAAGCAACCTATGATGTTGAAGAAGTAATTGCCTACACACGGTGTGTGAAAATATCAATGTGAACACTAACAATATACAAGTTTTTATCAGTTTAATATAAACATATGTATGTGTCTGATGTGAGATAAAAATGACCAAGTGCATTTAGTTTACTGTAAACAGATTGATGTTAAATTGTGATAATATACAATTGAAAACATTGTTACCTACAAACAGTCAGTTCGATGGATGTGAACATCACTTGTGATTGTTTGATGTGAGAAAAAATTACCCAAACACGATTAGATTTCTACCAACAGATTGATGTCAATGGAAACAACATTAACAAACAACACTTACAACATTTTTTCTATAAATAAACAGTTCACACATCAATGTGACCGTTTGGTGCAAATAAAAGCAATCTAGACACAGTCAATTTGGTGTGTACACTAAACCATCCGAACCTTACACAAAATTTTTATCTGAAATTGGCCCCTTAACAATTGATTTTTAATTGTAATCTAAATCTATTTTCTGACGTCATTCAAACATTTAAAACATGTTCACGTTTGCAAGATAGCATGAACTGAGACCAAGATTTAGAGAGAGAGAAATAATATTAAATTTAAATCTTTTTAAAAATCAGTTGTGATGCCTCTGTTTGAAGATTTAGACTTATTTTTGTTCTATAAATCTGATATAGTTAACATGTTGTGTAGTGATCAACAGAAAGTTGCGGTTTCGGTTACGGTTTTAGCCAGTTTCGGCTTTTTGGCTTGTTTCGGCCACAGTTTCGGTTTCGGCAAAAAATAGTCGAAACTATTGTTTACTTAAAAAATTCTTCTTGAAAAGACTATTTGAGGTCATTACTTTTAAAACTTGACAATCAATCAAAAATATGATTTTTATTGTTTTTAAAAATATTGTTTTATATGTGGTTTTTCTCAATCTGATTCTGTTTTGTCTGATTCTAGTTTTTAGTGGCATTAAAATTTATTTAAAACAAGTTTTTGTTTGCAAACTATTTTGTTTGTAGTAAACGGCAAATTAAAAAAAAATCCTCTTATTTGTTTAATCGTATTTTGATAGACTACTTAAGACTTAAATGTTAATAAAAGTTTTAGTTTTATCGGTTACTTTCAAAATAATTTTGTACATATCTACAATAGATTCTAAAAATAAAGTAATTCCTAATAAATTAAAGTATTTTATAATTATTTAATCTAGTCGAATAGTCAAAACTAAGAAAAACACTAGATAGCCTCTAGTGTTATTGTCAATGTTAATTTAATTAAATATTAACTTAACTACAAAAGTTTTGGTTTTGGTTACGGTTTTGGCCAAAACTAGAAGAAGAGCCGAATGTTCGGTAACGGTTTCAGTTTCGGCCAAAAATCGAGTTTCGGTCGGACACTAAAAAAATATAATGAAGATATTTAGATATTCGATATTTTTTTTTAAATAATTTTCCATTTTATATAATTTTTACATTATATAGGAAAGAAAATATCTTAAATAATATATTTACAGTACAAAATCAAAGTGTATATTGTATTAAAGCTATCCACTTGGAATTTTCAGATCTCCTTGTACTAACACTGTCCACGTCTATTTCTAACATAGCAAAAGGACGTACTCGTATCACACATAGACCAATTACAGAATTTGCATTATTTAAATTATTTAAAAATATCGATAACATAAACTAAAACTTTATAAATGGTTTAAAATGTCAATTAAAATGAATAAGTTAAATGAATTAAAATAATATTTTTATGCGTGTGCTTTATTTAAAGTAAAAACTACAAATGTTAAACACAACAGGACAAAGATTGAATGGTTTACACATTATACCATACTCGTGAAAATTTGAAAACATTATAAAGTTATAATAGACAAAGCAAAAAAGAGCGAATGATAACTACATAAATACTAGTTTTAATTCTAAACCGCAAAAAGTAATGTAGAATTTAATAACGTCACAATTCAATCATTTTTTGTCAATATAGTTTTAGAATAATAATAAATAATAAATAACTTACCACAATAACAAAAACACTATTTCGATTATCTCATCAAAATTAATTTTTTTTTATTCGAATTTTGCAAAAGAACTTATTGTGAAATGAGATATACCTATTATTACAAATTTGAAGAATACTGTAGGTTTAGATTATTGATCAGCAACCTTTTATCCAACGGGCCTATACACTTTGAATTATTGTGATATGAATGCAAAAATAACAAAAATATAATGGATCTTATATTGATACCGATAACTAATATAATAAACTTACCTATTAAAAGTATTTACTTGCCAGATATATTAAAAATTGCAAAAGTTAGTAATTTTTAAGAATGAATAAATAGAATTACAATATTGTAGACCCATATCTATATTGCCTGCATTTAGCAAAATATTAAAAAAATATTGAGCATTACAAATTTCTAAACACTTAGAAAAATAACATACTAAGTGGGAATCAATATGAATCTAAAAGTAACAAGTCCAGAACATTAGATATTAGTAGCCAAATTAAAAAATCTTAAATGCTTTTGAAGATGGAGATTAAGGCATGGGCAAAACTTTGCGATCTTAGCATTTGACTGTATTATTCATTCAATTTTAATAGATAAGATCGGAGAATTAAATTTCTCGGACACAAAGTAAAGTTAATAACATCTTATTTATCGATAATAATGCAGTATGTAAGTGTAAACTCTCAAACATAAGATATGCAAAATATGAATGTGGAGGTTTTTCAAGGATCAGTTTTGGGTGCTATATTATTTTTATTATACATAAATGATTTACCGTTATGCGACCTTCACGCATTTTTTACAGAATTGCAGATGACGCTACAATCTTAAAAACTGATAAAATTTTTGAAAAACCAAAATGAGAATTGCTCAGAATAACGCCAATGAATAGTTCTTAGCTAATAAACTCAGCTTTAATATACAAAAAAGCAAACCATTATTTTTTCACTTGAATGATGTGGTTAATCAAAGTTATAAAATTTTTGGGCATCCAATTAGATTACAAGCTAGTGCTAGTGAAATGAACATACAGTAAATGTATGTAAGAACATTTTAAAGTCCACATATATATTTATTAAATAATCTGTCAAACTTAACCACTCAAAATATATATATATATATATATATATATATATATATATATATATATACATCATAAACTATAGTATTCTCAACTGGCAACATGCATACATAGTAACAAATATATTTCAAATTCAAAAAAGAGACGAAGAATTATATGCAACTTAAAATACAAAGAAGATTACTTTGTAAACAAAGATATAAAGATTTGCGATTTTTAACAGTTCCTTGTATGTATATTATGAATATTTGATTTTACTTTTGGTCGAATGGTCATAGATATACAAATCAAGAATCTTTACATACTTACTATAGATGACAAAGCCATAACAGTAGACCCGACTACAACCGTATTAATAAATAAAGAAACGGAGTAAATTACTACTCTACCCAATTCAATGTATTGCCAAAAATGTCCAATAACTAGAGAATGTGTTCACTTTAAAAAATACATAAAAAATATATTAATAAGTAATGTGTTTTACTTTTTGGAATATATATATATATATATATATATATATATATATATATATATATTTACATATATTCTAAGTATAAATTTATTATATTATGCAGTAATTCTATTATTTGTGTAGTACTGCAAATTTATGTTATACTAATTTTGACGAATACCTATGTTTATTAACACATAATAAATAGGGTTGTTTAAAATATTAGATATATTTATAAATTTTATAAAGGATTGTGATTTTATAAATTTCTTGAAAAAAAATTCGGTTGTATATACTTTATATAGAGTTCTTTGAAATGTTGGACATATTTAGATATTTGATATTTTTTGCATTGTGGGCCAATAGTAATTTTACTAATTTGAAGTTAACGTCTTTCAAATTGATTTTTGAAAACTGGATGAATATAATGGCTTTATATGATTTCAATTGTATTTTTTTATTACAATCACTTATTTAAATGAGTACTGTTCCGAAACTTTCATATTTAAATAAAAAATTTAAATAAAAAAAAACAATTGAATATATGCTCAATAGTGCTTATTAAGATGATGCACACGATGATATTTTTAATTTTTATTATGTTAATCTTATACTTATGATACATTTTGAAAAATTAGCTCTACTCAAATAAAGCATAAAAAATGGAGGTTGGCAATTAAAAGTAAAAAAAAACTATTGTTACTAAAACAAAGCTTGGAGTTAGTTTATAGAAAATCACTTTCTTTTATTGAATACAATATTTTTTTAAAATTTTATATATTGTTTCATTTTTGCTTATACGCTTATTGTTTGTTTATTTTTTGTTAATTTGTTCTTATTGTATGATTTCTTACATATTTTTTTAATTTGTTCTTTGTTTTTTTTTAAAATTTTATTTTCTGTTAAAATAGTTTTTATTATTAAGTCTTTTTAATTAGTTATTTTTGTGCATTTTTTGTTATTGTTTTTGCTACTTATATTTGTTTTTTATTTTTCATATATTTCATACATTTGTCATTTTTTCATAAGGATGGTTTTGAGCTCTACTATGTGGTACTTCATTATTAGAAATAAATATAACAAAAATTACTATGTTTTTAACAACAAAAATTTTATTTATAAGTCGAAACTCGAGTCACTTATATTTTTATTTTTAATAAATAAAATTTTTGTTAAAAACATATTAATTTTTTAAAATTTATTTCTTGTCACTTTTTAATAAATTTAATATTATTCTCTTACTTTGACTGGTTTATTGTTACGTTACACGTAAATTAACTATTTGGTTAATTTTTGTTTCAATGCAATGCGGAAGTCACAAAGGTGCACTGATGATCTTTTATGAAGAGTGAAATGCATTTTGTTGATGCCGCTTGTAGCAACTTTGAATTTGAAAAATTGATTATAAATTTTGTTACTCCATCTGTTTAAATTTTATTGCCACCTTGGCGTTGTGATACTGGTTCCTTGCAGGGTATATATAGATAGATTTTTGGTACTTTATAGTCTTCATGCAAGAAAAGACGTATAACTTTGACTAGTTTAATATTACTTGTTGTTATATTTGCTTTATTTTTGATTAAATAATTTTTTAAAATTATTTTATGTATAATTTAGTTTTTGTAATATTAAATATAATTTTTATTTATTCTTTGCTTTTTTTCTTAAAAAAAATGAAATTTTCATTTATATTTTGTCCAATTAACAATGTTTTTTTGAAAATAACAATGCTACTCATAGAACTCAAGTAAATTATTGCATTGTTACATACTAATCTTACTCAAAATAATATGCTCTTTTGATATTAACGTATGGTGGAAACCCACCCGCTTGTTTGAATATACTTATACATATATCAAATGAATAAACAATTTTACTGCTATACTAAATATACAGTTTTTATATTCAACAAACATAACCGTCTGTATTACACTACTGTTCATTTTCGTAGTAATTATGAAAATTGGTTGTTAAAAGGACAGCCACGTGCGGTGTTAATCGGTTAAGTCAATTCTAACAAATTACTGACAAAAAATGAATACATATCTTGCAGTGAAGATCTTCAAATATTTAATTGTCTGGTAGATGAAGTGATAATCTCGGATTAATAGTATTTGCTCCGTTGTTTGCTGAAGTGTAGTCGGTTTAAGGGCACTTATTCGATTAGATAAAGTAGCAATCAACTTGGCGTGAAATTAGGGCCGCTTGTAAATTTACAAAAATAAACAAGCAGAAAACGTCATTACACGCTTTTTAATTTCTCGCCGCTACCCCCTTTAAAGGCTCCCGCTCACTCACGTGAATCGCCGGCGTGTGCAAAGATACTGAAAACTTTATTCTTTTTCTCTCAAATTCTATTCATCTTGTATCACACAGAGCAGATTATTTGGGTAAGAAGTAAAGCCCCCGTACAAATAAAATAGCAAAATAGGCAAATCACTTTACGCTATAATGATTATGTTTTGAGGTTATTGTGTTCAACCGATTGTTGTCCAAATGGGTCTGCATTCTTTCCTATCTTATAAATTTGCTCTCTCAGGTTTGGTTTTAAAATCGTTATAAGAAAACACAGCGCCCCATTGTTAGAGGGCGGATTATGATTAGGTTACAGAGTTTTTATTTTCTTGATACACAAATAATGCGCCTTCTTCTGAGGCTTAACACACACACTCGCACAAACCATTATCGCTTTTATATTGTGTATGGCCTGTGCTAACAAGAAAAGATGAGAGTCTTATCTCTTAAGGAACCGTTGGATGATAATGTACTATTTTTACACTAAAATTAACAAACACTATATGAAATTCAATACAAACACATCTTAATGGATGTTGTGAAAATGTTAAAGTCTTTATTATAATATTGAATAACAAGGTTTGCAATATGTTAATATAGAACATAATATATTTGATATAACTGTAGACTTAACATAACTTGCAAATTTTAAGAAAATATCCAACAATATATTCACATAATATTTTCAATTTGATCAAAAGTAAAATTTCATCACATTTTTTTCTATAATAAATAATATTATCAATATGTTTCAATTTAACATAAATAGCACAATACAACTGAATAGATTTTTCAATATTTTTTAATTCAACCAATATGAATATGGAAACGTTTCTGTTTCAATCAAGGTGCAAATAGGGGTTGCTTATGATTATACAAAATAGAAAGAAATGCCATTCTAAAAATAGTAAAAGGTATATATTTCTGTCAGAAACAGTAAATAGTAAATGCACTTTAATTAATAACTACAGAAATTGATATTGAATTGGGTAGCTTTAAAACAGAACTTTATACTTAATATAATAAAGGCTAAACTAGAAATATATAAAATAAATAAAATCTTGGAGAATTAAGAACAGCTGCGTGCAAAATGTTAATAAACTTTTAGGTCGATACTGTGAGGTAGGTAACAGTTTCAAATTGATCAATATTTTCAATTTAAAATCGAGTAAACTTTTCAATGAAAAACTAATTTTATAAGTAACCTACTAATCTTTTTTATATTTTTTTTTTGCTGCTATTACTATGCATACTCTTATTTATCTCGATTTCCAATTTTCTGCAAATGTAATACTATTTATGAGAGAATAAAACTGCAATTTATTATAGAATCAGTTAGCACTGATTCTATAATAAATTTACAAAATAAATTTCAGCAAAATTACTAAGTTGCAACTTTTTGAACCACATTAAGATTGGCAATTTATTGCAAAAGAAATTTTAAAAAAATTTATTTTTGATACAAATTTTAACTTATATAAAACTTAAATAGTTTATTAACAATTGCAATTCATGTTTGTCAATTTATATTAAATAAAATTTACTGAAATTGTGGTTTATTACAAAAAATTATTACAGTGTCGAGGCCAGTCAACAAAAATAGTTAGCACGTACATATTGCGTTGTGAAAACGTACATAGATGTGTAATATTGCTAATTGAGTGAAACGAGACTATAAGGTTTAATATTTCAACAACAAAGCCCGCCAAATAGTTTGCACTTGATTTTATTGCTCCGGGCTTTTGTTTGCGTGGTTACGTGGTTTTTAATAATCTCAAAAATAACTAAAAGTTACAATTTATAAGAAAATAAAATTAATTACGTAAAATTTAATAAGTTTGTAAAGAAAGTTGCAATTCATAGAAAAAATTATTAAAATTATAATTTACAGCAAGAAATTTAGGAAACCTGTCGAAAATATAACTAAAATTAGGGAAAGTTAGGGATAATGTTCCTATTTATGCAAAAAACTAAACAGACTTTTATTATTTTAAAAACTTATACTCTTTTATAATTATACAGTTTGTAAACCGATCTGGTTACTGATATGTATAATGGACAAAAAAAACTTGAGCTGGATTTTGTTTTTTGGGGCAAATAAAATTGAAATTGAACGGATGTATTTCCAGCAAGATGGGTGTCCGGCAGATAATAATAATAATAATAATAATGTTTGTTTATTTTAGCAATTTGTTACATACCGGTCATTCACGAAATTTCCTTACAAGCATTCGGTTTGATTCGGCCTAGAGAAGGGACCGCCAGGCGCAAGTTCTATTCTACAGACTGCGGCGTGGAAACAATAACTTGGTCAGTCATAATATATAAAACATCGACATTTTTCTTTTTTGTTTCGCCGCCGGTCTCTTTCTTGCTCACATTTTTGCAACGCAGCAATTATTTTTTGGACCATTAAAGTTAGCTCGTTTTCTTTTTTTTTGCTTTTTTTCGGTTTGTTTTTTTTGTTTTTTGACGTCTTTTCCTTTGCAGAGAAAAATAAAATAAAATAAAACTGACAAAAAAATAATATATAACAGTAAACAATAAGAAATAATGGCGTACACTTTTAATGAAATTCTTTGCGCCAGATAAGGGATTTACTTTCTGTAAAATATCTCGATAGCCAGATGGCTCCCGTGTCGACGATAGCAGCAATATTTGCAAATTTTAAGGAGAAAATAAGTAAAGATGTCGAAATTCAGGAAATAATAGTGTGTTCAATGATCGGAGAAGATTCAAATTTGTCCTTTTGTAAAATTTCAGTAGATACTCATATTAGTGTGGGTAAAGTTCACAAGATTCTAAAAAAACATAAATATCGTTCCTATAAATACCAAACCCATCAGGATTTTTTTCTTAAGACCACTATCGTAGAGTAGAATTTTGTGAGACAATAATAGATCGTGCAAATACAGATAACAATTTTATTGAAAACTTTTGTGTTTACTGACGAATCCACGTTTCCGCTACATGGCAAACATTTTACGTCTATTCTTCGTTATTGGTCTAATGAAAATGAATATTGGCAATTAAATTTAAGGACGAGTAACTTACTTGAATCTTTTTCAAAATCAAATTGTACCTGCATTAAGGAATCTAACCAACAATTTTGATAATATTCGATTCCAACAAGATGGCTGTCCTGCTCATAACTCTAGAATAGTAATAGACTATTTACACAACATAAGACCCAAAAGAATTATATCTAATAGCGGTACGATTTGCTGGCCAGCGAAATCACCAGACTTGGCGCCTAACGATTTTTTATTATGGGGATACATTAAATTTAAATTATATGGACATCAAATTGAAAGGGCCAATAATCTGAACGAGTTAAGAGTAAATATCGAGGGTGAACATTTGAGAACCTGTTATAATATAAAGAGTATTTTTTAAAATTCTTAAATAATTTAGATTTTTAATTTTAGTTTAAAGTAATGTTTTATTTTGAAACATTTTATTTGATTTTTTATTTATTTAAAATATTTTGTCAATTTAAAAAATATTAAATTTTTAAATTTAGTTTAAAGAATCATTTTATTTTAAATAACTTGAACAATAATCCTATCAATTTATTACAATATTTTTGCGACATTTAAATACAGTATAGTAGATTGTATCCACCGGTCCCCTCTCTAGGCCGAATCGAGCCGAACTTATTTTAACAAAAATTAATTAATAAATATGTTTATATTGTTTTTATGTAATTTAAAATAATTTTTTAATCTTGTTAAAATCTTGTCAAGACTTTGTCCAGATTCAAAGGCGAGATCGAGATTGATATGTCGAGAATTTCGACGAGATCAAGACAAGGTCGATTTTTAAAGATCTAGACGAGATCAAGACGAGATCATGTTTTTTAAAATCTCGACGAGACGAGATCGAGATTTAATTTATCTCGTCTCGTCTCGTCTCCATAGAAGCTCTAAGTGTAGCAGTGGTCAAGTTTTTAATTTCTTTTATTTTTTATAAATATGTTAACTCTTTTTTAAACTTACTAATTAATGAAGTTTCTTTAATTTTGTCGTGTATTTTATTGAAGTCAGTAATGCCGTTAGTAAACATGCTTAATAGTATTTTTGGTAGCTGTATCTAGTCTAAAGTTGCCCTGTCCTCTTGTGGAGTAATTCTGAATATTGTTATTTTTGAATTTGAAATCTTCAAAACAATTAGGCAAATGTCTATTTTTTAACTTAAAAATAAATAACATTCTATAAAGATAAATGATCGATCTTGAACCGATTACCAATTCAGGGTACATAGCATTAAACTAACTGGTGTATACCTATTACATTGTAGAATGGATCTCATTCCTTTATTTTACAATACATTAAGTTGATGTTTTTGACTTCCGTTTAATATACTTAGTGTAGTGTAATAGTATTGTGATACAGTATTGATATTGTGAGTATATTATAGTATTATATAATGTAATCCGGCCTAACATTTGTTAGGAGAATATCTAGGATACACTACTAGATATTCTCCTAACAAATTTGTTTTCTTTATTTATTTTTTCAGAAAAGTGTTTTTTAAAATTTAATTTATTATCCTTAAATATCTAAAGTCTTGCACCCATTCTACTTTTTCATGATTAATTTTAAAAATGAAAGTATTATCATTTTGAACAATCTTATTAGATATTATCATGGCATTAAGTAATGCAATTACTTCTTGGATACTATACCCGCTACAATATATTAAAGCGTCATCTACAAATAAATTAATCAGAGCATGTTTAATAACTTTATTTAAGTGATTTATATTAATTATAAAAAGTAAAGCAAGAATGGTGCCTTGAGGAACACCGTAAGGATTTTTTTAAATTTGTGGATAATTTGAATTTGTATTTTGTTCTGTCAAATCGATCACAAAAATAATCTTTTGACCATTCCAAAGCCATACCATCTATACCTTATTGCGTTAATATATTAATTAAAATATCTCTATTTATTGTTTCAAACACGCGCTTAAAATTAAAAATTATAGCTATTCAAAATATATTATCATTAAGTATCTTTTCCATACCCTTATTACTAATTAAAGTGCAGATTCACGTAAATACGTTTTGCAAAAACCTGATTGTCTTTCATAAAAATAGTTGTTTTCTTCAAAATACGATTAATGGCAACAACATGTTTTATAAAAGTACCATTCGTGCAAAAAGTTCGTCAGTTATTTATAAAAACTTTATAAGCTAAATCTCTTTCCTTATTAACTGCAATAACTCGATTATTTATTCATGGACAGTTTTGAGATTTTATTTTAATTGTTTGAACCGAGCAAAACTTATTAATTAAGGTTTAAAAATTTTCAAATTACGTTGTTAGATGCTGTTTTATCAAATTAATGTTTTCGCTTGTAAATATAGTTTTTTATTGTAATTTCTTTATGATGC
>JARJEC010103116.1:0-23071 GCA_030264575.1 Tachinus sp. AB-2021
ATACATATACATATACATATACATATACATATACATATACATATACATATACATATACATATACATATACATATACATATACATATACATATACATATACATATACATATACATATATAAAGTTATTGCTTTTGTAAAATATTATTGGGTCAATTTTTAGATGCTTATGTAAAATACTTTAAATATATGTAAAATATAAAGATATAAGAGAAACATTAATGTTATTGTGAAACTGATTTTTATAATGACAGTCATTTGACAGATTAATGAGACACCAATAAATCTAATGGGCAATTTTAGTGTAAAAGAAGATGGTAGGTCTCCGTCGACTTAAACCTAAATCTACAATGAGTGTAAATCAAGTGTCTCAATTTTTACTTTAGATTAATTAGTGTTTTAGCAAAACCAATTAACATTAAATTAAAAACGAGTGAAAATAAATATTATCAAAGTTTTTGAAAGTATTTTACCTAAATATTTATATTAGTGTACATCAACCATTATCACCTAATCAACACGGCATTTCGAAAAAGCAAATCGAAATGTTATTTATACTGATTTATACTGACTTGATCTATTTCACACCATATACTCATCAACATGTTATTAATTGTGAACATTAACAGTAATGGTATATTAGTTATTTTGCCCTGTTTGTCAACGTATACAGTATGTAGAGTACAAATACTAGTTATAGTCTTATATATTATAGTTATAATCTTATAAATATATTGCAACCAATGGTATTTTAATTCCAGATAGGACACCTGTGAGATATTTCTTTTTATAATATCTATTAACAACATCTAAGTTTTTTATTATAATGTTTGATGTATGCAGATGATACAAATAAGTAGCCATTATCAGTTATTACGATTCTCAACAAAACTTTTTTAAATTAGTTGTATCACGTGTCCATAATAGTCTTAGTTTAAATGTCAATAAAAAACATGCGTGTTATGTTATTTACTATGATAGTATATGACAACAAAATTGTGGTACAATTTTTGATAATAAAATAATTTAATGCTCATATTTTAAATATATTTTTAGAATGTTACAAAATTCGTGGTTTTATTGTAAGAACTTCTCTCAAATCTATATCCGCTGTAATACTATTATAATATATAAATCTTGTATAGTTAGTAAACTTGAGTATTGTGCATCTGTCCAAATTATGTCAAATATATGAACATTCTTGAGGCGGTACAGATGCGGATTTTAAAATATTTATATTTTTTGAGCATGGGGTGTATCAAGTTAGTGAATATTCTTATAACTTAGTATTAAACGAATTTCAGTTTAGATCAATACAGAATAGAAACAAAATTATTGTATTTTTTAATTTGTTTAAAATACTCCATTAACTCTATGATAATCCGTTATTGCTTAAGAAGTTAAATTTTCATGTTCTTCAATTTAATTTTTGCAATACGAATACAATATGTTTGCATATAATACTTCTAATACCAACCATTCATTTATCTTCATCGCCTGTTTATATATATATATATATATATATATATATATATATATATATATATATATATATATGAAATGGATAAAATATATCACGAGCTAGTAGGGTTGCACCCAGGAGAAAGCCAAAGCGGCAATGGCTACCTATAAAACATTTGCCAACATTCTTTTTGTTTTAGAAATTCCCGCAACAAATAACCAAGAAAATGCCAGATGTCATTTAAATTAATCTCAACCTAACCTAATTAAATGACATTTGACATTCTTCGCTTGGTGCAATATATTTGCTGGAAAGCCTGGCTAGCTATTGTGTCATCCAATTATTGGATTTTATATCCACTTGCGATGCTCCAGCAAATATATTGCACTGAGCTATAAATGTCTATTTACAATAATATAAAATGTGTACAAGTTACTATTTACAACCAAGATGATCCACCCGTCCGGTCAGCAATTATATCATTGAATTATTTTATATTATATCAACTTGTGGTGTTTCAGCAAAAATATTACTCGTTTAAACAAATTATAACCTAACCTAAATAAATGACAACTGACATTCATCGTCCAATGCAATATTTTTGCTGGAACATCGCAGGTGGATATAATATCCAATAATTGGATGACATAATAGCTGGAAGGGTGGGTGGCAGGAGCGCAACCAGGGTGGAGCCAAAGGGTTTGTGACCCTCTTAAAACAATTGTTAACATTGTCTTTGTTTTGGAAATTCAAAAATCAAATCACTAACTTTCACAACGAAAGGTAAATGACATTTGTATTATAATATTTGCACCCCCAAGATTAATCCTTCGGTGCGCCACTGCGATTGAGAATATATAATTGACATATGCATTTGCGGACTCAATTAAATCTTTTAGTATAGCTATTGTTGAGTACATATATTGATTTAGTCGATTTAGGAACCAATTTTAATTGTCTAACTTTATATTTGATTTGGATTCTTTTCTTCTTTCTACTTTCTCTCGTTTTTTGATAAATTATGCATGCTTTTATTTTAAATGTGTAAACTTAAAGCATTTCACCGTAATAGGAAAATAAATTATTATTATTATTATAACAATGATGTGCTCAATTATTTTATAACACTATATATATACAACTTTTGTATCAATTTTTAAGAAAATATTTAAGGGCAATAAACGGAAAAGTAAATATGCTTAGTCGACCTGTTTATTTAGTGGTCCGTCGTAGACATAGATAGAAAAGGTATAAAGCAAAAGTATAAGAAGATACAAGTACTTGCAGCCGTAAGAATATTCTAGGTAGGAAGGTAGGTATACATCTAAAATGACGAACAAGAAAATACAGCATTATTTTAAAAAAGGTTTACGAGTTATCGAATATATATATATATATATATATATATATATATATATATATACATCATTATATCTGTAATACTTAAAAATGCGTTAGGAAAATTAAAGAAATATTTATTATTTATTCGTTACTAAAATCGCTGTTTGCAAAGCAAAGTTAGTGTACATAGATGTAAAATTTAAATATATAGTGAATTGCACGGATAACTTCTTTACGACTCCCTTCATCTGGACCTGACATCCTCGTTTAAAACTTTATTATAAGATTTGTGTAATAATTATATTTAGAATGGTAGCAAAATTACTAGTTTAATTAGAAAGTATTGGTATTAATACTTATAAATTATAATTCTTTTAAACAACAAACAAATTTTGGAACAACGGATTTATAAAATACACCATACAGGAAAATTATAATAGAGAATAGTAGATAATAGAAAATAACCTTTATTTTATTTTGCCACCATAATGTTATTTATTAATACAAAAATGCGGTCGAAATTTGCCATTTATGGCCATAAGCCCATAAAGTTGCACGGCAACAAGAAAATCAACTTTTTAAATACACCAATCAAATATCTGAAATATTAAAATAAAATTTGCAATCGAAGCTATGCAAAATTTTTTTCTGTATTGCTCCAATAAGTTCTTTCGTTTTAAAATTATTAAAATAAGTTTAATTTAACACCTTTTATATTTAATGCAATCTAACACTATGCAATTTATTATATCAAAAGCTGTACAGTTTATTGAAATACTGCATTCCAGTGGTTGAATTTAAATTATCATCCAATAAAATGCCGTATTTCAATAAACTGTGCAATATTTGATATAACAAATTGCATCGTGTCAGACATGCATTAATCATTTTATTAAAACATTTTTACAGTATATTTTAATGTCTTTTAATGTCTACCGTGTTCGGTTACTCAAAAATCAATTAATTATGAAAGACCCAATATATATAGTTTACAAGAAATGCGCAATACTACTGACTTAAACTTTATTGCTACTTACGGTAAAATTAAACACAAAAATTATACATCGATGCTTTAACACAATGTGGAAATCGGTCTTGTATTGACCGAAACAATTAAATATTCGATTGTTGCTGCTGATACTTGTTGAAACTTTATAATAACTCCAATAAAACAAATGTGTATAAGATTTCAAAATTATATTTAATTGTACTGCAACAATTGTTTCATGACAGTTTATCATCAAATAGATCTATAATGATTATACATCTGTCCAATGATGCCATAGTGACACTTTTACCTAAAAATTCAGGTCAAAGCTGTTACATTTATGACGTTTGAAAACAAAATTTAAAAAACGTGTTTTATTGTTACTTTTACTTGTCTTTTAGGTAAAAGTGTAGTTTATTGAAATGATATTATTTTTAAAATGGCAAGTTTGGTGCTTTTTTCTTGAAAAAAAAAGTTATGCAACCTACTTTACTTCAAATCAATATGCAAAAACTACATAGCTTAGAAAAGAAGTTTGAATTGCCTTCCTAGTCTGCGGGTGCGGTGAAGTGAACTAACAGGAACACAAAAATGAACAGTATGAATGCAGTCCCTAATATTTTATTCAGCGATAAATAAATGATATTGACATTCTGTGTTCTGCAATTTCCAGAGAATCTATTGCAATAGACAGTTATTGAAATTTGCCATTTATGGTCAAAAATTTCAACTTGAGTTTTTCACGATTTGTAGTCACCCATAGTCCTTCATTCGGGACTATTTCAACCAACATCGTATAACCATTGCATTGCAACATCACGATTAACACGGCCAGCTATATCTCATACCAATAATGCAGCAACGTTCAAAATCATTTAGTTGCCGATAATTTGCTCGTTATCAAATTCTTGGCATTCTTAAATTTTTACAAAGCAATAGTCATACAATAGTGGACAAACTAATAAAAACAATGTGTGTAATACCAACAACTTGTTTAATACAATTGACTGATTCTAAGCGATAACAAAGAAATGTCATAAAAGCAATAAAGAGTGTGTAGATTTTATTTAAATGTATAAATCATTTATTTATTTTATCAATATAAGTATTTTGTGAAAATTTTATTAAAATCGACCAACTTCTGGGTGTTTTGTTTTTGATGAAAATCGGTATATAAATAAAAATGCTAAATGTATTATTTAATTTAATTACGCAATTTTATTAAATAAATGAACCGCTGGAGTAGCATATCCAGTACGACCAAAGTCGACTGTTTGCAAAAGTTACGCAACGTTAGGCACCGTCGACACTTGGATAGGTGACAGCATAGTTCCGCCTACCGATACCATTTGCCATTGGGAAACTAACTCGACACACACAACCTACACGAAGACGACTGAAGTACCTCGAGGTTGATGGTTAGTTGGGTAAAACCCTAGAAATACAAATACTACTATTAAATAAATTCAAATTATAATTCATTTAACAAAAAGTACAATAAAAATAAAACGTAATAAAATTCAAATAAATTAATAAACATGTACATACATCATATTGTTAAATACATAGTTAATACGATTGTTTTATGTGTATTTGACAATTTAAATAAATAAATATGTTTTACGTAAATATTTGTTATTATGTATGTAGTAGTAATTTACTAACAGAGCTTGTATTAAATTTTCAATTCTTATAGTGTATAGCTCGGTAAATAACAATTAATTTTTTGCTAGTTTTTTGATATCAGCAGACAATTTCCCATTAACAATTATCGTTAATGTTTAAATAACATGTGATAAAAAAAATAAAGTACTTTTGGGTAAATTTATGACACTCTAAATTATGTGAAGTCGCAAAGCACTTTCCCAATGAACGATTATAATGAGAAAGTATTATAGTCTTTTCATTCTAAGAAAGAGACTAAGGCTAGGCTCTCTTATTGATTTTATGTAAAGAACAACAATTATAATACTAATAATTTTATAATTTTATAATAAATTCATTAATTGTTTTTAAATAACAATTATGCTTATATTATTTAACTAAAACTTAAAATATAAATATATAAAATATAATATTTAGTTTTTTTTTAAGTAAGTTTTGATTATAAGTAACCAATTACCATTTAACTTTAGAATATATAACAAATAACAGTTCAAAAATTATTTCAGAAGAATATTTATTAATATTAGAATATCATAAGGATGGTTTCGACCTCTACTACGTGTTACTTCATTATAAAATGAAACAATTTACTATTTCAATTTAAGTTTCGACTTGAAAATGACCTTTACAAGTCGAAACTGAAGTCGTTAATATATTGATTTTAAATAAATATTTTTGTGGTAAAAACTTAAATTGTTTAATTTTTTAATATTAGAATATTATAATTATTAAATAATTACTACGCCATTACTCCATTTGAAATAAATGTTTTAAAAAATTCACCTCGAATGGGGATCGAACCAATAACCTTTCGATCCCCATTCGAGGTGAATTTTTAAAACATTTATTTCAAATGGAGCAATGGCGTAGTAATTATTTAATAATTATAATATTCTAATTTCAACTTAGGCTCCATTTAAAACTTTAAATTGTAAATTATTATTATTTACGATCGTCGTATTTATTAATAGTTTAATAATAACAATAGCTACATAATTTTAATGGTGTATTTTTATTTGCAAGAGACCATTATTTCGTACCTCGAACCATTCCATAGTTGTTACGCTCTGAGAAAAACTAAGAACGCTGGGCACAACATGCCAAACTTTGTTCCGTTCATAAACCTGGATGCAATTTTCTATAGCAATCTGACTAATTTTATCGCATAAATATTTTAATATTTATAATTTATAAGCCAACATAGACTGTGGTCATAGGCGTTTTCATACAAAGTATAGAAAAGAACGAATATTATGAGATATGTCGGTGTTTTCTAAAATTGTCTAGGCCGACACCCAGATAACGGACTATTCGGGACCTTCCTAAGCAATACTAATTTATAATGCACATGTGGCTAACATAAACAATAAAAACAGAATTATATTACTGATTAAATTTTTTGGCCTATCAGTTTCAGGGCCCATGCAATATGGTTTTGTCTTCGAGGTCCTATCATACTCCAACTCTAAACCTCTCTTGTGTTTTGCGTTATTTTTTTCATCGTTGCACAATATAACCTTCTATTGACCAGTCTATGAAAGCTGTATGTGTTGTTTTTAAATATACATTGTGAGTTTTTTTCTTGAGATAACAAATGCTTTATTGGTTTAGATTAGTGTTTCCCAACCATTTTTACCTTGCGAACCCCTTCTAAAATCCGAAAAAATTTGACGAACCCCTACGTAGTCGTTAAGACTTTTTACGACGTAATTTTTTAAAATGTAAATATTTATTTCCCTTACTTGAAACCAAAATCAAAATACACATATGGTAACATTTATGGCTTTGTTTGATACATAACTATTACGTTCACGCTGTTTTCGAATGTCTAAATTTTAACTTTGTTTGCATATTTTGGAAGAACCGTACATTTTTTAAAATGTCCACAGTGAAAAGGCAAAACGGATAAGCAACATTACGAGGTCGCCGGAAAAACCGTAATATATCGGCTCCCCGACTTTTTGCGTTTATTTTTCTTTGGCGATTTAAAATGTCGCCACTACAATATTATTTTTGCAAACCCCCATCGTAAACCCCGCGAACCCTCAAGGGTTTGCAAACCACAGGTTTTGAACCACTGGTTTAGACGGTTGTGCGCAAAATTGTAAATTTCATATTAAGTTTGCAAATGATTATCACAAAATTGTTCTCTTTTTCGAAATAAATTATTGTGTTTTTATAAACCACATATATTATCTCAATATTACTTTTGATAACATCAATCAGCTCGAAAATTATGATATATTTAATCAATAATCAACTCATTTTTCTAACATTATCAAACCTTAAAATCAAAACCTGTTAAGTTGAATTTATGCATCTGTTTTAGTTGCAAACACAGAAACAACTAAAAGTCGCAATCCGTTCTAAAACTTTTTCATGAGTTGATAGAGAATGGAAAATTGGAAAATAGAATAAAAGTAAAGGTGTATCCGGTCGA
The DNA here is from genome assembly GCA_030264575.1 of Tachinus sp. AB-2021. NCBI lineage: Eukaryota > Metazoa > Arthropoda > Insecta > Coleoptera > Staphylinidae > Tachinus > Tachinus sp. AB-2021. The sequence goes on from JARJEC010103116.1 coordinate 7,894, forward strand.
TCTGTTCGACATACTGCGCTTGCCCTTATTTTATATAATTTTTATTAATATTTTAGAATTTTGCGGGTTTTCACACCGACTAACACTGATTACGTAGGTTTTGCAGAAATGCATTTGACTATCTCAAAAGCGCAATCTATCGGTTTTTTATTGTCTCCTAGGGAAAAATAACAAATTCGTATTTTTTGTGTTTTAGAATTTTTTAATGAAACAAAAACTAAATTATCCAGATTTTAGAAATCTACAAATTAGATTATAAAAAGTTTTGTTATAATGTATAAAGTTTCAAAGTTATCTTTTAAAATGACAAAATCCTTCTTTTTGACATTTCTAATGCGCGTTTATAAGTTATTATGTTCAAATCGGGGGAGTTTATGGCAATTTTTGAAGGAAAGTTGACCATCGCTTGTTGCCAACTTAACTATTCAAAACGAAGTTTTGGGCAGCACAACTAGAGCATACTGCTAACATGTTCCCCAAATTCAGAACAATATCTTAAAAACAAAAAGTTATGCTAGATACACACATACACACACATACATACATACAGACATTTTTCTATAAATCAATTTTTTAGACTCGTCAACCTCCAAAACGTATATTTTCTTTGAAATTTCAATTTTGAATTTTTCTTATGAATTCAATACTTTTTAATATATAGAGGAAAAAGTAAAAATAAGGTCAGAAAAGTTTTGGATTGTTTTCTTTAGAATTTGTAACTTCCAACTTTTTGTGTTTATGTCGTCAAAGTGTCATATAACATGACTCATGGCTCTATAAAGCATGAATACCACTCATATTTAACTATCTTTAATACTTTACTATACGTTTTGAGCAAAATCAACAAACATGGCCATTTTTCTTTATTAGCTTGTCTTTATTGAGTCATTTACTACAATGGTCGTTTTTGGGCAAGCAAATTGTTACTGATGACTAGCATTTTTATATCAACGTGTCATTTTATTTAACAACGATGCTGTTTTTCAAAACTACGCAATTTTTCTTCAAACCACTGGATTTCTTTACGCGTGAAATTTAAAAACTGCCAGAACATTGAGCGTTAATTATAAACAATAGCAGGAAAGTATATTATAGATTGGTTTGAGTATTTACAATTTTAAATTTTAAATAAAAGAAAAAACTCTACGAAAACGCTTTAAAAACTTAAAAATCAAGGTAATGTTATATGTTAGGTTGATACATATTATGTATTATTAAGTAGAAAATAATATTTAATGAAAGTAGACTTGCAATTTCTGTGATAGTAAATAATCTGTTTTTGAAAAGAAAGGGTAAAAAAAATTGAGCCAATTTTTAAAGCATTTATCATATGATTATGATATGATTATTCACTGGTTTCTGTTAGATCAAATTTACCTTTTATATGCCACATTTCAATTATGAAATCATCTGGTTTACATTTTTGAAGAATTAAATTAAATTAATTTGATAATTAAGTTTTGTGCATGTTTTTACAGTTTTTTTTAACCTATCATTATTATTTGTCTTGTTATCAATAGGTTTAATTAACAATAAATTATTAGACTTGTAACGACAAAGGTATAAGGGAATTATTATCAACCAAAGTAATAAAAATGTTTACAAGAAGCTCATACAATAAAATGAAATCATATTTGAATACATTTTTATGTTGTATTATTAATAATAATAAATGTATATGATTTTGTAAATTTTGTGCTATAGAATCGCTTTGCATTTTACCATAATATATGAATGATGAATGAATGGATGTAAACCTTAAATAATAAAATATATAAATTCCTTTTCACAAAACACATGCAGACTATATGCGTGAATGATTTTAATTGTATGAAAACTGACAGCTTTCACAATTAATTTTATTGTACATGGAGAGAGAAATAATCGACGAGAACATATTAATATTTAATTTAAAAGTATCAATTTGTATGAAGTATTCAATTAAATTAATTCCGATTTGATTGTACGCGAGAGCAGTTAGCTCAATTAAATATACGTACCATACGAATTCATGCGAGGTCTGCTTGAACAATGAATATCATGAAATTTCACAATATTTGTTATGATGTGACATACTTGCAACCTCAACAATACAATGCAAGTATGTCAACTGAAATCTAGAGAATTTTTATACAACAAAAAAAATTTTCCTTTTGAATTTCATTCATAATTAATCTTAAACGTTTCATTTATATTTTTAATTGTATACAAAAGTTATCTTGTACCTGTAATTATTATTTACAAGCATCAGTAGTAAATCGTTTGAAATAATTTCTTAATTTTTAATAAATTAAATTGTGCAAACTTTGTATAATAAAAAAACAATTAAAAAAAAACTTAACTCAATTTCTTATATAATAATTTAATCTATCGAAGTTTATCATTAAAATTGAATTGTAATTAACATTATGATATTTTAGCATTTATTGTAGTCGTTTTATTTATTTTTTATTTATATTTTCTGTACAATTTTAATTTAACGTGCATGCTTACTGTTTACGTAAATATATTCTAAAATTAAATTAACCAACGTCAATGACAAATAATCAATAGGAAATCCAGCGTTTCGAAGTAAAGCAATATTGTGAAATCGGATACATTCGATGCATAATAAATTCAATGTACATGCAAGAGTTTGTATAATAAAACTGAGGATTTTATACTCTATCTACCTTACTATATAATAAGTAGTTCGTATGTATGTATATATAGAAACTTTTAAGTATGACTAAAAGTTGTAAAAAACTATTAGGACATATTATTATCTAAAATTATATTCCTATTTTATAATGTGTACGCTATTACATAGTAAGAAGTCAATGTAAACAGTAAATCAATACTAAAAGAATGTTTAAAACTTGTTATATTGAAACTTAATAAAAATCGTTTATACTGGGCCGTCCACCATAGAAAGATCAAACGTCTTTTACGCTATATTTGAACTTAGAAATTTGAATTTTGCAGGGTTCAATATAGACTGAGCTTTAAAATTGCAGATTTATAATTATTAGATTGTCTATTGTTTCCTAGTAGTAAAAAATAATTTTGTAATTTTAGTTATAGGTAGTATAACTTTATAATTAAAAAATTACAATAATTACTTTTTAGTAGGCAAAAAATTTAACAAAATATTATTACTATTCATATGAATTAATTAGTATTAGTAAATTTTAAAATCGATTAATTAATAAAATATGAAGAACAGCAACTTCTACAATATTACAATATAGATCTTGTTCTTGTGATTGTAATTAAATAAAAAATGATTTCTACAAAAGCTGTTCAACATTTTGTGCATTGGCTTGCTTAAAAATATATATTTCAATTTTTTTTGTTACTAGATAAACTGTTGTATCTTTCTAATGTTCTCAAAAATTTGGTTAATCGATAGACAGTGAGCTTTTATTATAATTCTACATTCAAAGTATTATAATACAGGTGTCCAATGTATCCTTAAAGAACAAGTCAAGATAATATAACAACTAACAACCAATGATAATATGTTATTCAGTAATTTTCTAAATTGCCGTTATTAGTGGTGTTTCGCAAAGATATTCATTTTTCATTTTGTGTAATTAATTTCTTTTTTGTATAAATGAATTAAAAATATTTACTGTTAATTAAAAATATATCAAACTTGTATTGCCAAATTCTATAACGTTGTAAATATTAACGTAAAATATTAATTTTTTATATAGAACCGGAAGAGAACCATTGAAAATATTTATAGTCACAATTTATAATAACGCTCAACTCAACTAGATCAATGTTCTGCAATTATTTTATTACATTACTCTAAATATTGTCTGAAATCTTGTAAATTGTGAATAAAATTGATAAATTTACAGAAAAAAAAGCAAAATGTGAAAAAACTGTTGCAAAATTGTAGCAAAATGTTAAATGTTTTAATTTAAATTTAAATTTTAAGCTAATATCTTTTGTTTTTACCCTCTGTGGAATAACCTTTATCCGTTGACGTTGTTTTGTATGTTGTAAAAATCCGATCTCTTGATATGCCCCTTGGTTAAGGATTTTGTAACCTTGTTTTTTCTTGCAGGATTAGATATTTTTTTCATAAACAAAGCCAGGCCTTAAGCCAAAAAAGTAAGTATCAAAACATATTAAAAGAAAAATCTAGAATGTTGAAAATTATAAAAAAAAATCAAGAATGTGAAAAACAAAAAAAACACAAAATATTGAAAAATGTGTGAAAGGTGTGAAAAAATTCAATAAATTGTGAAATGAATATCAATAATTATTGCAACATATCCAATAGAATATTAGTTGATCAAAATCCCAAATTTGTAGAAAATGCCTGCAATGATAAGTTACAAAAGATAAACGTAAAACGTAATAAAAAAACTGTATATACGTCATCCAAAAGTAAAACGGACAAATATTATGAAACAAAATTTTTACACAACATTCACAGAAATATAAGCTAGGGTTTCGGATAAAATCTATTGATTTTAACTGAAATTCAAGACTATAAATGTATGTACATACTTCAATATTTTGTAAAAAATGCATCATTCATGATCGTTTGCACTACTATCCGTTAAATGTGGCAGATACTAATTAACATTCAATTAATTTTATCTCTCAGTTTAAAATAATTTACATTGTACCATCAATATTTAATTGTAAATTAAGTAAGTAACTTACACTTAAATCTGGCAACCATGTAAAAACATATATTAATGTGACTTCACACGTCTCAAATGTTGGTGTAAACTAATGTTTGCAATAAAATCATATTATTTAACGTTAAATAAATAAAATTAATATTAATGATCCTATAAATTTTGCTTAAGAATTAATGAAGACACTCAAAAATCAAACTGTATATTATTTATCTACATGTAAATTGCATATAAAAATTGGCATCTCATTTTCAGCACAAACATTATGATTTTGATGTTGAGATTGTGATATTTTATTATTATTATTATTATTATTATTATTATTATTATTATTATTATTATTATTATTATATTAACTGACACTTTAAACATCGGAATCTTGCAGTTTAAATTTAACCTGCCGTTAGGGTAATTTAATTGGCACACAAATATGGTGCAATGCATTAACTGTCAGTTAATACTTAAACCAAAGGTTAACATTTTAACTGGCAGTGATGCAAACGGGCCTTAGTAGTTGAATAATTTTTAAATATTTTTTTCTAGGTGTATCGTTGGTACACAATAAATGTGTGTGCTATTTTTACATTTATTTATGATTTACTTTGCAACATTCATTCATAAATTATATAAAATGCCATTTAGATAGAAATGTTGATAAAACTATATAGTATATAGATTTACAAAAGTCTCTAGCTTTATGTATTATTATTTCTATTTTCTTTGCTTTTATAGGCTGTGTGCGTGAGTGTTATAATTTTTCGACTGTAGCTTCCACTTAATTGTTTATTTCAATAAGTTTTACAGCAGATGCAGGTTCATTTCTTAGTCTCCACATTATATAAAATTAATATGGTATTTAATAATAAAATAAATACATCAAGAAAAGAAACTATATAATAAATACAATCAATATATGGCTTACAAAAAATCTAAGAATAATTAATACAACCTTTGGTTTTATAGCATTCAGGTAAAATTTTAATAGCCCTCATGGGGCATTCCGTAATGATATCATCCGATGTGTCAATTACTGGACCTCCGATAAAATTAATATTTTTTTGAGTAGACATAACATTATAGGAAATATCAAAATGATCCTATGTTCAGGCGATCCCATAAAATCAATCTAATCTAATAATGTTTATCTTTGTATACATCTAGATCAAATAGTTTATATATAATGCAACGAATAATAAATGCAGCGGAAGGCATTTCAATATCAAAATAAGTTTACGTTTGTGCGGAATGAGCTTTGAACAAATCGTATCATTTTCAGTTAGTCAAGCTTGTATAAAAAAAGACTGTATTAAAAAAATAAGATTTGCTAACTTTTTATTTATCTAATTAGTTTAGGTATAAGTTTATAATTAATATAATATTTTAACACTCAACTGCCATTGTCTACAAAATCAATAAATCATACAAGTATAGGTGAAATTCACGGCAAGAAGCAAACATTTTGAGTGTGCTCTAAGCACACAAAAGAAAATGAATACAAGTTATCGAATTAGATGCAAATATACTTTAAATACTTCATTAATTAACTTTTACTCGATCAGTTTAGGCCATCTTCAGAAGTAACGTCGAAAAATTAAAAGTTTATTTTACAAATAAAAACATCTATATTAAATGAGTTAGTTTTTCTGGTGGGATGGATATATGTATGTATACATACTCAACAATCACATTACAAACAATCATTTAATACAGATGATTGTCATTTTTATAACTTAAGCTGATCAAATAGTAATTAATAATTAATAAAGCATATAAAGTATACTTGGACTTAATTCAATAATTTATATCAAACATACATGGTGATTCAAAAACTATGGTATAAATTTTAAGACAAGGCAAAAAAATGCTAATAAAGTAATGTCCAATTTTCAACCGTTATCTAGTTACAGAGGATTTCTGCGTATTGTCATTTTTTTGTTAAATCAAGTGATAATAGAAAATGCTATTCAAAATGTGTATTTCAAACATACTTGGTGATACAAAAATAATTGAAAAATGTCAAATATACCATAGCGGATTGTCATTTGTTTTCTAATTATAACCAAATTTTTATTTTTAATAAATATAAATATTTGCCAAATAAATAAACATAACATTTAAATTGTATACAACTAAAATTTAAACTAAAAAAATACAATAGCTGTTAAAATGTCATCTTGTACTTGTATACTAAGTTGACAACGCAGGCGCAGTGCCTCTTTTACATTTCTCAATTGTTGTTTAGAACATTTCTATTGTTTATTGATAGGTTTTCTTCTACTGCGTAAATGATGTAGGCGTTATCATCGACAATATTTCGTCGAAAAAGATGCTAATACTAATTATACACAAATTTTAGTGCAACCGTTCAAATGTGCGGTGGTCACCGATCAAGAAGTTTTCGATCAGGATATTTTTTGCAATATTCCAAAACCTGTTTACAAAATGCATTTTTGCGTACAGAAATAGGCTCCATTATTGCCACACAACAATATTATCAGTAATATATACTTTTTGTCATGATAATGTACCATTTGTTTTCTATTATTGCTTGATTTATCAGAACAAAGATCAAACAAAAAATCATAGGTAACAAGATAACTCTTAAAAATTAAACATGGGTTTATTTTTGCATCGTTAAGCATTACCCCTAAGTTTGTAAATACATTTTGATTTAAACGGTATATGCATAGATGATAACTCATATATAAAACTAATTACTCAATTTTTTAGGTTAGTATTTGTTACTAATTGTAATAAATTAAAATTCATAAAAAAACATATAGAGTACACAGGTTTACTAACCTAAATTATGCTTTGACACAGTCAGACAACATTTGTCAAGATTGATCAATCAAAATTACCTAAAATGGCCTGTAAATGCATCAGATGTTTATTTAAATTCAACCAGTTTTATTATACTTTTAATTATGGAAAGATTATATGTGTATTACCTTACTGAATAATTTTACAATCATCATCTTCCATAACTTGATTTCAGCAACCTGATTTCCGTAAGCCATTTTTAAATTCATAGCTAATGTAATAGTTATTTTAGTCAGTACTTGCATTCAGAAAATTTGCGTTTGCAATTACTGTAACTGAAAGTGACAGTTCCTTACTGCAAAACACTTTCTAGTCGCACATAGCCTGAAAGTGTTTGACATTGCAAAATTGGAGCTGTCATTGTAGCTACATAACACATAAAAACTGCAGCCGCCTAAAAAATGTTGTGTTCATTACGGCCGAAAAACTCTTCTTGGCTGTTCTTGCCTCGCAATTCCTAGACTCGTCCAGCAAAATAGCACTTTCTGGTCTTGATAAACAATAGTTATTTATTTATCAATGCTAGCAAGTGCTAATTTGCTGGACTTGTCTGAGAATTGCGAGATGAGCTAACGTAGCAAGCGAGGCGAGCATCAAGCAAAGACAGCTTAGAGTATTTCGGCTGTGGTGAACACAACGTATGTAGCTACAGTGACAGTACCAATTTCGTAATGTCAAACACTTTCAAGCCGCTATAATGCGGCCTGAAAGTGTTTTACAGTAAGGTACTGCCACAATCAGTTAAACTTTCCGGATCCAAGTGCGGCCAGAATCATTGACTTGTAGCTATAGCCGTTTAAAATAATTATTTACGTTATAAATCCGGTAAATAAGGTTTTACAGTAACGAGTGAGATGTTTCTGGACGAGGCGACGAAAGAGCCGATACGGGAATTTCAAATTGAATACTGTGGAAAATCATTTGCCGGGCGTATACCGTACAACGTTTTATTTCATCCAGTGAGCAATTTTGTTTGAAAAAACTTGAAAAAAAATTATTATTATACAATATTAATTAAGTTGACAGATTTAAATAATTTTAATGTCAATATTATTTTAATAATTGTATATCATGTGAAGATTTAATTCAAATTTCCTCAAGGAGATCGATTAATGGAAAAAATGTAACCAATACTCGAGTTAATGGCGATTGATAATCTCTATAATTAACAAGCTTGTTGATTAAGTAAATTGTTTCTATAAATCTGAAGAGAACCTGTAAAAATTGTAAACTTTTATTTTCCGGACTGAAATTTTCCGGAAAATTAAAGAATGTGACAAAAAAGTTTAACTAAAATTAATAGTTTAGTCCACGTTTACCATTAATTTGCAACAGAGTTGATTGAAGTTTATGATTTATAACTTACTAAATCAATTACATTCATGTAAAAGAGCTTATAATAAATACAACGAAAAAATTTCATGGTAAACAATTTAATTTTTAATATATAAGTTAGAATTTAATAATACAAGACAAGACATAATCAAAATCAATAACATGCTTTATATTCTAAACGCACTAAATTAGTATATGCATACAAGATATGAAAAATGTATTAAATTGACAATGTGTAACATTGACGATGAAATTTGTATGGTGTAACTGACTAACTATACAAGGTTATACTTTTATCTATTATCATCATTTGAACTTTGTACTGAATTAGAAATATTTATAATTAATTATATAAAATAAATATTTAATTTAAAAGTAATTAGAGTTAATAGATATTAAAAATGTAATTGATTATATAAAATTACATTTTTGAGTACAATTTTTAGTTTGTTAGATCATTTATTGAACTAATATGTACATATAAAATATATTGATATTTGATTTACTTTAGTAGCAATTAATAAATTTAATGTGTATCAAATTTATTAACAGCATACATATCATAATACAACACACGTGATGTTAATCATTTCTTTGAAAATAATTTAATTGCATTTGTATAATTTACATTGTACCATACGATAAAATAGACAGGGTGTAATTCAACAGCTAAAAGTCTTAAATCAATTTTATCTGATTTTTCCAATTAAAACAAAAAATATCATGATCCAACTCTCACGTGTAAATGTTTTCTTGTTCTTTTGTAATTTGCTTACAACTAAACCAAAATACTAAGAAAAAATATAATTATATTTATTCAGTAAAAAAATTTAAATAATATCTATTTGAAAAAGGCAATATTTAAATTTTTATATAATTTTGAATTTTTTTTGCAATTTTACTGAAGGTTTCAAAAGTTTTTGTTCATAAAATAATCATATTGACAAGACTATAACTTAATAGTATTTTACAATATTTGCCGGGTAAATGGGTTTCTTACTGGCGATAGAAGGAGATGACTGGCAAGCCGGAAAGCCTGCAAGCGTGATAGGCTTGAGCCAGTTAAGCCAGTTACCTCCGGCGTAGAAAGTTTTATTTTATTTGTTCAGCATTTGTAAATAAAATTATTACGTTGTGTAACTTTTTGTTATTAATTTTGTTAATATGTTTATATTGTTTACTTTTTACAAACAGGTGAAATGGGAAGTTACGCTTGACACCAGATTTATCTTCCACACCTAATTGGAAAACGTGACTACAATGGCCTCACTGGTGTTCTTTGCAACCAAAATGTTGGTCGGACGCACTTGGGGTCTAACATATGACCAGCTATATATGGTGGTAATTAGACCCATAATACCGACGCGCCGTAATACAAGTGGTCAAATTAAAAATACCCGGGCACAGGGCAGGGATATATCCAGTGAAGGATGGGGCCAAAAACTAAAATGGTACCTGAGTTGGAATATATTGTATAACATTGTATAGACTAGAAATAAACAAGCACGTTTCTAATTTTGAGACTCACAGACCGAACATAACAAACGTGTTGCGTGAGAAAAACTCTAATGATTAGATCAGAAAGATTACAGCTTTCAAAAATCTTTTAATGTAGTAATAGTAACAAGTGGTCAAAAGAAAAATATCCGAGCACAGGTTAGGGAAACATCCGGTGCACATATGGGTCTAAAAACTGAAATAGCAGCTTGTAATATATGAAAGCAACCACCGCAGGAAACAGACCACACTATTACTGGGCAAATATGCCTTAATTTTTTAAGCGGAAGTAGCCGACATTGAGTGATGCGCCAGGTATTTTATAGACTGGTCTTGGACAAAATAGACAGTTTGGAAGCACTGTCCCTATGCAACAGAGTACGTCTAGCCTGAACGCTAAAAAACCAAAGCATAGAAAGGAACCTTAAGGCCGGCCAGAAAACCAAAAAACAACTGGGACATTTATTGAACCTGAACCCACTTTCTGGATTCCACACAAGACCGAAAAAGAAATAATCCAACTCAATGTTGCAAAGAAAAACAACAACTTGAGGGAAATATGTTAGGGATAAATCACACAAGATTGTTCCAATACAAAATACAAATAGGAGTATTGTATATGAGTTGAACCAAACCGCAAATGCTTACAAGAATGATCCATCACTGGATACTGTGATCTTAACAAGCACATACGTAGTTTATGTATACAAGAAAATCCACTACGGCGCGGATGTTCGGAAGACAAAGAGGCTCCGCAACATCTGCTTTGCGACATCTAATAAACAGTTCACTTTGGCAAGTATGTACTAACCCAAGATGAACTGAAGACAATCCCAAATAATACCTAGTAACATGTAAACACAATTTTACTAATTTTTCATAGAGTTTTAATAAATGGCGTTTACAAGTGAGTAACATATAAAATAAATAATTAAATCCGTTTATTTTTCAACCTACAAAAAATTTGAGTTTTGTCATCAGCAATAAATAAAATTTATTCCGATAAAAACATTGAAAAGATGATTTCAAAATCAAATACACTTTTTGATACTGTTTTGCCCGTCCCTTTTTGAAAATTTTAAGGCGAGAATATAATTATTAAGTGCTTTTATCTATATTTATGAAATACTTATAACTTGCAAATAACGCGTGAGTCATATTTGTAATGATATGCAATTTGATTTAAAACGTTAATCATTAAATGTTTTTTAACATTAAAATTCTTTTTTCAAATATTTTATATAATTGCACATTTTTAATAGTTTATATAGGCATAATTACATCAATATTAATAATGTTATTCTAGACAAACTTTTAATTTCAAATTAGTATCTGTGTAAAACAAGTGGTTTGTTTGTGTTTACGCTAGCTATAAAACGATAATAAAGAAACTTACAAACCAATCACAAAATGCATATTTAACAAAGTTTGAAATGAAAAAAATTAAATGATGGGTTATCAACATATTATTATTTTATTTATATTATTTATTGTAATCACAAAATAACAGTCAGTGTGGCTTTGTGGTGTCGTATTTATAAATGTATTATAAGTATTATAACAATGAATGAAACCGGTATTATTTTTTTGTATTAAATTTTAATAGTTATTCAAAAAGTTTTCTGAATTTATAAATAAATAGTCGACTATTGGCCATGGTGCACATACTTTAATTAGTACCGATCAACTTAGACACAATATTTCACAATATTTGTTTATGTAATGACGACAACCGTTGTTGTTATTGATTATTTAACATCCATAATTATTAACGTATTTATTTTTACATGAGTTACTGTTGAATCACCTCACATTATTTATTATGATGCTACAAAGCTTACATTTTCATTATTAAACCTAAGTTTATAACGTTATATTATAAAAAATTACACTTTATAATGTATAAAAAGTAATAATACTATATACTACTGAATTAATCAAGTTTGCCAAAATAATTAATTATTTAAGATTTATATTTCCATAGTAAAACAAGTTTTTATGTATAATAATTATGCAGTCTAAGAAAAAAAAATGACATTCAATACTAATAAAATTTCTAAATTGTTGACCCAAATTTATGCAGTTGTGTTGCAAAAAATACAATATAAAATTTGTAAACTTGATTTAATTGGCACTAAAATAAAATATATTCAAATAAAAGTGCATTTTATTATTAAAAAAATGTGGCATTTTACACAATTAAAATAATATAAAATTTATAGTATATTTTTTGCATCAAATAACATTTGTATGATAATATCCGCATTTATAATATATTTTGCTCTATTTTATATAATTTTATTGATTAGCATGATAATAACTGCACCTTGTTCCGATTTATTAATTTATTGTGACTTACCTGAAACATGTTATTATCTGCTCTTAATGCAGCAATTTATGAAACATCATAAAATAAGTTAAAATCTTTCATATTGTATAACGTAATCAATAACTATTACATGAATTTACCATAAATGGAATAACTTTGATAGTTAAAAAAAATTCTATACAAGAATTTTTATAATTGAAACTATTTTATGTTGGAAATAAAATTAATTGATGTATCAATTTTCAGACAGTTGAATAGCATGGGTTAAACACAAAATTTACATAATATATAATTTAAAACTAGGATTAAAAAGCTATAAAATATATTGAAAATTTGTTATTTTAATGCATTAAATTTGATTAACATCAAGGACTAAATATGCTGGATCAAATAATTTTGCTCAATTCAAAATTATTTCAGTTTTAATTTTACAACTTTGGTATTGTATGTTAAAATGTCTCAGTATAATAGCTACAATAAATACTAAAATATAATACAACCGGTTATCTACAACTTTCTTAAATGCAATTAAAATACTAATAAAATATTAAAATTAATCATTAATTTCTAAATTAAAAATTATCTTACAAGATCTTAATGGGCCGTTTAGATTTTAACTGTGTGGCGCATATGAGATCATCAACATACTATGCTATATCAATATTAGTAGATCATTATCACACCGAGCATTAGACGCTATTAAATAAACAGTAAAATTCAAAGAAAGAATTAGTACATTTGCTTAATTCGCCATTATTTTCAATTTGCATTGATAAAAAAGAAGACAATGCATTCATTTAGTTATTAAAGCCAACAACGTACAAATGATTAATTTGTTCAAAAAAATTCTAATTTATTCTGAATGTTTCGTAAACCAGAATGATTGCTTATTTATTTGACATATTTTAGTTTATATAGATGCTAAGTTAATTTATTGAGGATGCAATATTTTCTCAACGTTTCACAATATTATAAAAATACTTATCCGAGTTTTCCGGGTTTTTTTAACACGTCTCAACTTTATTTCAACACAATTTACAAACATTTTTGTCATTCGTCAGCATTTTTTAACAAATTTCAGTAATTTCTTGAAAGTTGTAAATATTTCAGAATTATTTGAATATAATAATTATTTTTGCATCATCTTATACCGGCATTTGTCAACTTTTTAGTTTACAAGCGTCTACAAAATATTTGAAAATCTCCAAAATTTTGAGACTTTTTTTAACATTTTGCAATATTTTACAATTCTTTCGCCATTTCAGAATATTTTGCAATTTAAATGGCCAAAGTATTGTAAAATATTGCAAATTGTTTCAAAATATTGAAATATGATATATTTTTGCGAATTTTTAAATATTTTGTAAACGTTTGTAAAATAAAAAGTTGAGAAATGTTGGTATATAATGAAACATGTTACAATTTCTTATAGAATGTCCTACAATTCTGATGTTTTGCAAACATTTTTAATATTTCCTCACTTCTCAACATATTTTGATGTTTTATAATATTTCTTAACTTCTTTCCATAAACTATAATGTTAATGCAATGGTATGTTTGATTAGATTGATTTTATTTGCTATTTCTATTATTTTTCAGTTTCAAACAAATTTCAAATTTTCAAATTTTAAATAAATGTTAATAAAAAATAAATAAAATTTATAGAAATTAGCAAAAGGATTTGTTGTGAATAATGCAGCCTTATGAAGCAAGCTTGCGTTATTCGATATAACTGAGTAATACATTAGCTAAATTGTGCCAACATCTCATGGTATAGTTCCCTTTATTATTAACAGAGTATACTGTATGAGGCAGTTGCGATCAGGTTAGTCACCTGTTGTACTCTGTTTGTCTACACTATTTGTTGAGTATTAAAAGTACTGGTACAATAGCCTCTGGTGACCAAAGCTATGATGGGCAGCAAAAATCAACCAAACATGGCCCAACCGTTGATTATTTGGCAAAAACCTGGATTATTGATACATAGAATGTAAGAGAAATATTCGATTTGGTAAAGCGCATGAATTGTTGAAAGCAATGAGTGAAAGTAATATTGATATTTGAGAAAGTAAAACATCAAAGAAAAAGAAATATGTCATAACTATGAATGACACTAGTCTTGCGTTGTGGGCGTGTATTGATGATTGGATAAATGGTATAAGCATAGTTATAAGATATAAGATGGTGTGGATGAAAATTTAGACTTTTGGTAGAATCTGAATCAAATCTTGAATGCAAGTAAATCTGACAAAATAATTGTTTTATTGAACGATGTGTATGGTTGGGTAAGTATCCAAAAAGTTGAGTCAGGAAGGGTGCTACAAAAGTACGGTGACAATAAAGTGAACCAAATTGGCAATCAATTCTATTTACATCAAACATATGGTTTTAGCATAAACTTATACTTTTTATAGAAGTAATTGTAAGTCTATAATTGATTTTCTTGTATATGATGGAAACTTGAAAAGTTTAGAAGATTGATCATTCATTATCTTGTGATATCAAAAATAAACCTTGGTTATAAATGTATTAAGAAAAAGTAAAAAAAAAA